>JAXCGZ010000532.1:5000-52500 GCA_037179515.1 Halocaridina rubra | reverse complement strand
CAAGAACCTTAACTGAAGAAACACTTAACACAGAATTGTCCCTGACAGACCTAATTAAGTCCAAATACCCTCCAGCTGTAGTATCACAACGGGTGGCTGCCATGGGCCAATCTACTCAATACATTTTACTAGATACTGTATATGCTGCGAGAACACGAAAGTATTTTATGACCGGGGTTGAAAAACAGAGAATGGCGATGGAAGACAACACAGTGATGAAAATGGATAAATACAAAGGACAGAAATAATAGTAAGGAATGTGCAAAGGACGTGCTGATGACCGCTGTATTTTTGCAAAAATGTTGATTGTACTTTATTCCTGACAAATCGAATTTAACCCATCCATTCACCCAAGAGACAAAGATATAAGTAAACGGATGAATAAATTAATAAAAATATAAATTCATTTATAAAATGATTAATTAAAACATAAAATATATGAATAAATAAAAAAATGGTAACCTGCGAAACAAATATATTAATTAATGGTCTATAATAAATTTTAAAAAACATATTACTGTCTCTTAGGGAAGAAGTTCAGAGTAATGAACAATAAGCAATAAGATTCCTAATTAAGCACCTTGTAAAGAAATAAAAACACAGCAGTCAGAAATAAAGCAAACAGAATTTTAGGATTTATCTCAAGAAGCGTCAGCAATAGGACGGAAAAAGTTATTTTGCAGCTCTATCTTGCATTAGTTAGGCCCCATTTAGATTATGCTGTGCAATTCTGGTCACCCTATTATAGAATGGAAATTGAATCCTTGGAGAGAGTGCAGCGAAGAATGACCAAGATGATACACAATATCAGAAATCTACCGTATGAGGACAGATTAAAAAAACTTAATCTACATTCTCTTGAGAGGCGAAGAGTTAAGGGGGATATGATTGAAGTGTATAAATGGTTTAAAGGGATTAACAAGGGAGATATTAATAAAGTTTTAAAAAATCATGATCAAACCAGAACTCGTAATAATGGATTTAAGCTTGATAAATTTAGGTTCAGAAGGGAAATTGGTAAAAATTGGTTTGGTAATAGAGTAGCTGATGCAGGGAACAAGCTTCCTAGTATGATAGTAAATGCCAATACCTTAGACACCTTCAAATGTAGATTAGATAGACATATGACAGAGGTAGGGTGGGTATGAATAGGTTAGTGCTTATTAGAAAAATCATAAAAAGAAAAATAGAATAAATAAGTAGAGTAGAATAGAATAGGTTAGATATGCTGAAAATACAATTCAAAAATGGAGCTGCCTCGTGTGTGCCAGTAGGCATGTTGCAGTGTCCTCTATTCTTATGTTCTTATGTTCTAAAGAACCGTCATATATATATATATATATATATATATATATATATATATATATATATATATATATATATATATATATATATATATATATATGGAGGAGCTAACGCAGGCACACAGTCGTACAAAATACAAAGTAACAGATACAAAAAATATGTTATTTCTTACATTATATATATATATATATATATATATATATATATATATATATATATATATATATATATATATATATATATATATATATATATATATATATATATTAAATCAAACAGAATATATATATATATATATATATATATATATATATATATATATATATATATATATATATATATATATATATATATATATATATATATTAAATCAAACAGAATATATATATATTATATATATATATATATATATATATATATATATATATATATATATATATATATATATATATATATATATATATATATATATATATATATATATATATGTATGTATATTACTTTGTATATCCGGATATTTCTAAAATTACCTTCCAGAACAACATGAAAATATGGCCGAGACGGGCCCCCCAAAAATAAATCTATCTTCATCGGGCCTGGGTACGAAGAAAACATAGAGATAAAAAGAGATGGGGAGTAATGTGACTTGCAAGATGTGAAGAACCGTAACTGAATGAAGCCTTAACATCGAACTGTCCTAAAGAGTCTTTAAGTCCACAAGACCCTTCAGCTGTAGTATCGCAACGGGTGATTGAGGCCATGGACCAACCTACTACAGGTAGTTGAAATGGAATAAATAACCCACACAAAATAATAATGATCTTGTAAATGCATAAAACTACGTTAACAATCTCATAAACGTTAATGTACCATATCTGAATAAATATCTAGGATAAAAATATTTAATTTCTTAAGTATTTGAATAAGAACATAAGAACATAAGAATAGAGGACACTGCAACATGCCTACTGGCACACACGAGGCAGCTCCATTTTTGAATTGTATTTTCAGCATGTCTAACCTATTCTATTCTACTCTACTTATTTATTCTGTTTTTCTTTTTATGATTTTTCTAATAAGCACTAACCTATTCATACCCACCCTACCTCTGTCATATGTCTATCTAATCTACATTTGAAGGTGTCTAAGGTATTGGCATTTACTATCCTACTAGGAAGCTTGTTCCATGCATCAGCTACTCTATTACCAAACCAATTTTTACCAATTTCCCTTCTGAACCTAAATTTATCAAGCTTAAATCCATTATTACGAGTTCTGGTTTGATCATGAATTTTTAAAACTTTATTAATATCTCCCTTGTTAATCCCTTTAAACCATTTATACACTTCAATCATATCCCCCCTAACTCTTCGCCTCTCTAGAGAATGTAGATTAAGTTTTTTTAATCTGTCCTCATATGGTAGATTTCTGATATTGTGTATCATCTTGGTCATTCTTCGTTGCACTCTCTCCAAGGATTCAATTTCCATTCTATAATAGGGTGACCAGAATTGCACAGCATAATCTAAATGGGGCCTAACTAATGCAAGATAGAGCTGCAAAATAACTTTTTCCGTCCTATTGCTAACGCTTCTTGAGATAAATCCTAAAATTCTGTTTGCTTTATTTCTGACTGCTGTGCATTGCTCTCTTGGCTTAAGACTACTACTCACAAGAACTCCCAAATCCCTTTCACACTGAGAACTCATGATTTCATGGTTATTTAGCTTATAACTAGTATTGTCTTTTATAGTACCCATTTTAACTACTTTACATTTTTCAACATTAAATTCCATTTGCCATTTGTCCGACCATTCAGATAATCTATTTAGATCTTCCTGTAAAGCATGAATGTCTTCTTTTCCATTTATAGTTCTACCTATTTTAGTGTCGTCTGCGAATTTACTTAGGTTACTACTGATATCCGAATCCAGATCATTTAGATATACGATGAATAATAGAGGACCCAGTACCGAGCCTTGTGGTACCCCGCTTGTAACCGAGCCCCACTCTGATTTCTCTCCATTTATGCAAACCCTCTGTTTTCTGTCTTTTAACCATTGTTTGATCCATCTGAGCACAGCTCCTCCTATACCATGAGCTTCCAGCTTTTTAACTAATCTTTTGTGAGGAACTCTATCAAAAGCTTTGCTAAAATCTAGATATATTGTATCATATTCTTTGCCACAATCTACTGCCTCGTAAACTTCTGAATAAAAAGACAGTAAGTTTGTAAGGCACGAAAAACCCTTAAGAAACCCGTGTTGTGAAAGTTTTATCAGTCTGTGTAATTCTAGATGTGCCCTTATTTTATTTGCAATTATGGATTCTAGAATCTTACCCACTGTTGACGTTAAACTTACCGGCCTATAATTATTCTTTTTAACACGTTCTCCTTTTTTAAATATTGGTACCACATCTGCCAATTTCCACTCCATGGGTACCGATCCTAATTTTATTGAATTATTAAATAATGCAGTTAGAGGACAACTAAGCTCTTCCTTGCATTCCTTTAATATTCTAGCATATATTCCATCAGGTCCCGGAGATTTATGAGCCTTTAATTTATCTATTTCTTTTATTACCTCCTCTCTCGTAATATTTATTGAACTAAGTATATTATCGGGACTGTCTCTGTAAATGGATTCTACTTCCGGAATATTTTCCAAGTTTTCATTGGTAAATACAGATAAGAAATAATCATTTAAACATGTACACATCACTTTATCGTCATCTGTGATATGGCCATTGGCTACTTCAATTGGTCCGACTTTTTCCTTAAATTTTGTTTGATAATGTTGATAAAACCCTTTAGGATTTTCTTTAGCTTCTCCTGCTATTCGTACTTCGTATTTTCTTTTCGACTCTCTAACTATCTTTTTAACTTCCCTGTTTAACTGTATATATTATTGCCTCATCTGCTCTTCACCTCTTTTTAGTTTCCTGTATATTCCTCTTTTAATACCTATAAGATTCTTTATTCTATTGTTCATCCATTTAGGGTCATTTTTTCTTAATCTACAATGTTTCATAGGAATATAGTCTCTCTGACTATTCTTCAGAGTCATGACAAATTGTTATATTCCTGGGTTCGCAGTTTAGTTCCTGGGTTCATCCAGTGAGGACGTGCTTCCAGTAGCTCTAGTCTTGACC
The DNA here is from genome assembly GCA_037179515.1 of Halocaridina rubra. Taxonomy (NCBI): domain Eukaryota; kingdom Metazoa; phylum Arthropoda; class Malacostraca; order Decapoda; family Atyidae; genus Halocaridina; species Halocaridina rubra. The sequence goes on along the minus strand of JAXCGZ010000532.1, from coordinate 48,042 downwards.
ATACTTAGTACAATGGAGAGTGGTGGTGTTCTTTGTGCTGGTGGTGTTAGTGGTAGTGGTGTTGGTGGTGGTGTCGTTGTTGGTGCTGTTTGTGGCTGTGCTGGGGATTTGTCCTCGTCTGACGCAAGCAAACTCATTTTTAATTTAAGAAATGAGTTGGCCGCAGTCAGGCAGGAGGTCAGATCCTTAGCTGAGGAGAACAGGGATCTGAGAGGTAAAGTAGAGGTGTTAACCAGGAAGGGACAATTGAATAATGAAGACGACTGGAAAGTTGTGAATAAGGGTTCAACGAAGATGGTTCTTAAGAAAAATGATACTTTTAGACTACAGGTTGCTAATTCATTTAGTTCACTTAGAGATGAATGTGACAGTGGCGGCAGTAATTCTTCAGGAACCATAGAGTCAGATAGGTGTACTAGCGATCGTAAAAATGGAAGTGGGAAAAGCTCTCAGGTCAAGAGCCTAGGTAAGTCTCCCAAGGTCGGAGTAACCCATCCTCCGGATAAGTCTCGTTCTTTGGTAATTGTAGGGGATTCACTATGCAGATATGTAGACAGGAAACTCAGGCATAGAGTTAGAGGAAAATATTTTTTCCCTGGAGCAGGTATGAAGAAGGTGGGTGAGTCAATAAATAGCTGGATTGAGAAAAAAGATGTTGTTTGTTTGATAGCTGGTGGAAATGACGTGCAGGATGGTAGAAGTGAAGAGCTGATTAGGTTGTATAGACAAGCCCTGGATAAGATCAGGAAAAGGGGTGCAGTTCCTGTGATGTGTGGTATTCTCCCTAGGCTTAGCCAAAGTTCAGAGTGGTGGTCTCGAGCTATAGGAGTAAATGCTAGGATGAAAGTCTTCTGTCGGGAGAATAATATAGGTTTTATAGACGGGTGGGATCACTTCACTAGTCGTAAGCATATGTATGCAAGGGATGGAGTGCATCTTTCTAATTCAGGTGTCTCGGTATTGGCTGGTATGATAGACAGAGAGGTAGGGGGGTTTTGTTAGACACAAATAATGAAATGAATAATACTTGTGCAGAGAAATTAGTCATCAAGGATTCAGTAAATAGTGGGTCAAATAACTGGGAGTCTAAGGATAAGAACCATTTGTTACATAGAACAAATATTAACAAAAAGAATAGCCACAAGAAGGGTAAAGCTAGAGAAATTTTAAAAGTATATTATACAAATAGCCGTAGTTTAGGTAACAAGATAGAAGAACTGAGAGCCATAGTATGTAGTGAGAGACCGGATATAATATGCATTAGTGAAAGTTGGATTAATTTAGAAAGCAAACACCTTAAAGCTGAGTACATAATTACAGGATATAAACTTTATAATGCTGATCGTAGTGCAGATAGAAGAGGGGGAGGGGTAATTATGTATATTAAAGATAGCCTCAGAAGCTGCATTAAGTCTGGAATTAAGACAAATCTAAATTCAGAAACCTTATGGGTTGAAATTAAAAATAATATAGAAAGTCTAGTTGTAGGAGTAGTCTACAGACCACCTGATCTAGACGATATGGAGTCGCAAGTTATATACGATGAAATTTCTAAAGTGACCAGGTCAAATAGAGTTTGCATTGTAGGCGATTTTAATTTTAGACATATTAACTGGGAAACCATAACAGGTGATAGTAGCTCTAAGGAGTTTTTGGAAGTAGTAGAAGACAATTTCCTTTCTCAGCATGTACTTGAAGCAACACGGGGGGTGAATACACTAGATTTAGTTCTTAGTAATAGAGAGAATATGGTTACAAATTTAGAAGTTGGTGAAAAATTGGGCAACAGTGACCATGATTCCATTAGATTTAACATAATTTTCAAGGAAACTATAAAGGAAAGTAAGAATATTGTTCCAAACTTTAGAGCAGGAGATTTTGAGGGCTTAAAAACTAAATTATCTAATGAGATATGGGAAGGGATTTCTGGTTTACAGATGTGGGTAGTTAATCCAGCAGGTCAGGTCACAGGTAGCGGATTACCCCAAAATTTGAGTACCACATGCCAAGGATTATCACAAGATAAGATCAATACATTAAATTCTCTCACAGGAAAGAACAGCAGTCTGTCAGTTAATATAAATTTGGATGAGAAATATAACAATTTTGTCATGACTCTTAAGAATAGTCAGAGAGACTATATTCCCATGAAACATTGCAGATCAAGAAAAAATGACCCTAAATGGATGAACAATAGAATAAAGAATCTTATAGGTATTAAAAGAGGAATATACAGGAAACTAAAAAGAGGTGAAGAGCATGTGAGGCAGCAATATATACAGTTAAACAGGGAAGTTAAAAAGATAGAGAGTCGAAAAGAAAATACGAAGTTAGAATAGCAGGAGAAGCTAAAGAAAATCCTAAAGGGTTTTATCAACATTATCAAACAAAATTTAAGGAAAAAGTCGGACCAATTGAAGTAGCCAATGGCCATATCACAGATGACGATAAAGTGATGTGTACATGTTTAAATGATTATTTCGTATCTGTATTTACAAATGAAAACTTGGAAAATATTCCGGAAGTAGAATCCATTTACAGAGACAGTCCCGATAATATACTTAGTTCAATAAATATTACGAGAGAGGAGGTAATAAAAGAAATAGATAAATTAAAGGCTCATAAATCTCCGGGACCTGATGGAATATATGCTAGAATATTAAAGGAATGCAAGGAAGAGCTTAGTTGTCCTCTAACTGCATTATTTAATAATTCAATAAAATTAGGATCGGTACCCGTGGAGTGGAAATTGGCAGATGTGGTACCAATATTTAAAAAAGGAGAACGTGTTAAAAAGAATAATTATAGGCCGGTAAGTTTAACGTCAACAGTGGGTAAGAGTCTAGAATCCATAATTGCAAATAAAATAAGGGCACATCTAGAATTACACAGACTGATAAAACTTTCACAACACGGGTTTCTTAAGGGTTTTTCGTGCCTTACAAACTTACTGTCTTTTTATTCAGAAGTTTACGAGGCAGTAGATTGTGGCAAAGAATATGATACAATATATCTAGATTTTAGCAAAGCTTTTGATAGAGTTCCTCACAAAAGATTAGTTAAAAAGCTGGAAGCTCATGGTATAGGAGGAGCTGTGCTCAGATGGGTCAAACAATGGTTAAAAGACAGAAAACAGAGGGTTTGCATAAATGGAGAGAAATCAGAGTGGGGCTCGGTTACTAGCGGGGTACCACAAGGCTCGGTACTGGGTCCCCTATTATTCATCTTATATCTAAATGATCTGGATTCGGATATCAGTAGTAACCTAAGTAAATTCGCAGACGACACTAAAATAGGTAGAACTATAAATGGAAAAGAAGACATTCATGCTTTACAGGAAGATCTAAATAGATTTTCTGAATGGTCGGACAAATGGCAAATGGAATTTAATGTTGAAAAATGTAAAGTAGTTAAAATGGGTACTATAAAAGACAATACTAGTTACAAGCTAAATAACCATGAAATCATGAGTTCTCAGTGTGAAAGGGATTTGGGAGTTCTTGTGAATAGTAGTCTTAAGCCAAGAGAGCAATGCACAGCAGTCAGAAATAAAGGAAACAGAATTTTAGGATTTATCTCAAAAAGCGTTAGCAATAGGACGGAAATAGTACCCATTTTAACTACTTTACATTTTTCAACATTAAATTCCATTTGCCATTTGTCCGACCATTCAGATAATCTATTTAGATCTTCCTGTAAAGCATGAATGTCTTCTTTTCCATTTATAGTTCTACCTATTTTAGTGTCGTCTGCGAATTTACTTAGGTTACTACTGATATCCGAATCCAGATCATTTAGATATAAGATGAATAAACACCACCACTCTCCATTGTACTAAGTATGGTCAAGACTAGAGGTACTAGGGAGTTCTCTCCCTTTCCCTTCATTTCCCTAAAGTATATTGACAACATCGTTCTACAGAATTAATCTTAACTATTTGTTAATGCAGATATATTTCTTTGCCTCCTGTGTAAATAATATAAGTATTTATTATGTACTGCGAGTGTGCTTGGGGCAACACTGCAAATGCGTGTTTACGAATGCATACGATGGCGTGCATTTTTTTTGTTGTTGCACATATTAAGTACTAAAGGACGGTAATAAAAGGCAAAGGCAAAAGACAATGATAGCATAGATCTCGATTATATACCTATAATGGAGCCGGGATCCAAGCCCTCTCTTCGATCATGTGGACCCAGTGATTTCCAGGCAATGGCTGAATAATCAGTTGAATGTAATATAGTAATGAAACAACTGGGGAAGCAAACCAGCTCAATTTAGAGCCGGTCATAATCCCGAATCAATAGAGAAGGCTGATGTCAGGAAGAACCAACGGCCGGAAACGAAAGAAAAATAATATTGTTGAAGTTGCCAGTGAAAAACAGGAAAATCATATGTACAAGGAGAAAGCTACTGGCAATAAAGCAAAAGAAAAAGGGTGCATTTCAAGACATCTTTACTTTATATATATATATTTTTTTAACAGTCATAATGACATTTTCGTCCTAGATGCAAGGTTATATTACCATTAAAAACAAATTTTCTTTATCTAATGCACAGGTCTTGCAATCTTAATGCAAGAGCTTTATATATATATATATATATATATATATATATATATATATATATATATATATATATATATATATATATATATATATATATATATATATTCATTTACCTAGGCTGCTTCCCCCAATTTGTGGGTAGCCGGCATCAAAAACAAAAAAAAAAGAAACAATAAGGGGATTACTTTGCTATATGGGCTATGACAAGGGAGATAGCGACCGTCCAGATGGCACCGCTGGAGTGCCACAGCCCATCTTCCAGGTTCTTCCACCAACTGTGTCGCTTCATAATGCCAACTCCACTAATGCCCCTACCACAGGGCTACCTTTGTAGGAGGTTTAGAGAAGGGATGGTCAAATGTTATGAAGATGAAACTAATATAATAACAGAGGATTTGAGAAATACTGAAAGGGTAATAAGCATTTTTAGAGTTGCTGCAGAAAGAACAGGGATGATGATAAATGAAGATGAAACACGAAAAAAGGTAAATGACTACGAGAACGGAACTGGATGGAAATGCCAACAATGATGGTATGGTAATCGAAGTGGTAGAGGCCTTCAGACACCTGGGGATGTCTTTTGCAAAAGAGGGTAATATGAATAAGGAAATTAATGAACGGATTAGAGCGGCCAACAGATGCCCGTTCAGTCTATTGACACTCCTCAAGAGAAGATCCATACAGGAGAAGACAAAACTGTAGGTCTACAATCCAGTCATAGGACCTATCCTAATGTACGGCTGTGAATCTTGGTCATTAAGTAAAGAACAAGAGAAAAGGTTGGAAGTATTTAAAAATAAGGTATTAAGAGCAATAACAAGGCCAGCACATACATGAACATGAAACACAGGAATGGAAAAGGAGACATAACCGGGAGTAGAGAGAATAAACAAAGCAGCACCACATAAGTCAGGTTGTCAAGGGAAGACAAATGCAATGAGCAGGACACATAGCAGGAATGAAGGAGGAGAGAATACCAAAAGAGGTGTTCTTGGAGCATGTAGATGGTCAGAGGCCAATGAGGAGACCAAGAAAAGACTGGAGGAGATGTCCAGAGGAGGATATTAGATTGGAGGGAGGGAATCCTCAAGACTGGATAATCATAGCACAGACAGAAGAGCATGGAAAACCCTATCAATAGCGGTAATCGGTCAACAAGTGATCCCAAGACCAGTGGGGCCACTCTCCAACGTTGACATGATATCCAAAGCTACATGGAGGGTAAGGAAAAGGTCACGGAAAAGGTATGAAAAATTTCTGTAAATTTGAATTTGTTCGTGTTATTTAAGATATAAATAGCATATACAGTACCATTCTGCCTTACTTTCACAAAGAATAAACAACCAGAAAATCTTATACACTGCTAACATACAACTCTTTTTTAATGATTCCCATTATATGGTTAAGGATTAAAGTATGCAGGTAAAAATACAAAGGACTAGCATGCATGAATACAGACATACATACATATAATATATGAATCAAAGGAATAGCAAGCATGAATACATACATACATTCATACATACATACATACATACAAACATACATACATACATACATACATACATACATTCATACATACATACATACATACATACATACATACATACATACATACATACATACATACATACATACATACATACATACAATATATAAATCATTTTTACCCCGATCGGGACTTGAACCTAGAACTTATAATTACTAAGCCAAGGCGATACCAACTACACCACAGAAGGCTTAAAAGGAATCAGACATAGCTTACATCTGCTATAGTAGGAATGAAGGCATTCTATCTGAATGCCACTATGTTCATATTACAGTTTCCCCAACCTCACTCGTGGTTTTGTTTTCGCATTTAGTTCAATTCCCAATCTCATTCGGGACAAACAATAACCAAATAAGCTTATTTATTTGGTTATTGTTGGTCCTGAATGAGATTAGGAATTGAATAGATAGATAGATAGATAGATAGATAGATAGATAGATAGATAGATAGAAAGATTAAGAGTTACATAAATACAGAGAGAGAGAGAGAGAGAGAGAGAGAGAGAGAGAGAGAGAGAGAGAGAGAGAGAGAGAGAGAGAGAGAGAGAGAGAGAGAGAGAGAGAGAGAGAGAGAGAATTCTCAAATGGTTGTTTCTATCTATATACCCGGGCAATTATTCCTATTGTAAGGGTGGCCTCCAAGTTAGAGCAACATCCTGACACTCTGCAGGAAGAATATAAGAACATAAGAATAGAGGACACTGCAACATGCCTACTGGCACACACGAGGCAGCTCCATTTTTTAATTGTATTTTCAGCATGTCTAACCTATTCTATTCTACTCTACTTATTTATTCTATTTTTCTTTTTATGATTTTTCTAATAAGCACTAACCTATTCATACCCACCCTACCTCTGTCATATGTCTATCTAATCTACATTTGAAGGTGTCTAAGGTATTGGCATTTACTATCCTACTAGGAAGCTTGTTCCATGCATCAGCTACTCTATTACCAAACCAATTTTTACCAATTTCCCTTCTGAACCTAAATTTATCAAGCTTAAATCCATTATTACGAGTTCTGGTTTGATCATGAATTTTTAAAACTTTATTAATATCTCCCTTGTTAATCCCTTTACACCATTTATACACTTCAATCATATCCCCCCTAACTCTTCGCCTCTCTAGAGAGGAAGAGAGCCTTCGTCCCCTCGAACCGAAACATTCAGTCCACTTTTATGGCACACATGGAAGCATGGAGCCTAGGGTTGCCCTTTACCTCAGGGTTTTACGGCCGTACTCACTTCCTGACGCCTAAAATTTCCACTGATCCGAGATGGGACCGTCAAGAAGATTGAGCTAGTTTGCTCCCCAATCAGATGGATTGAAATGCATGTATAATAATTGTATAAACCCTAATGGAAAATCACTTAGCAAACAGACATCAAAGTAGTTTTCAAAACATACTCTAACGAGTCTAAACGAAATTATATTCAAGCTCGCTAATAAATAAACTTCGCCAATTAACTGTCTATTGCATTAGAATTACAAAGCAAACTAGTCTCATAAACAAACGGTGTACCCGATGCGTAATATAATATGTAAACAGTTATAAAAATAAATATAAAATACCAATACAAACTCCCGCATTCTAATCAGATTTCATTCATCAATCATCTGGTATATAAATATGAGTGTTCATTGCGTAATCATATCTGAAGTTATAAAACTGTGGTTGCAATCAAGATGTCTATCAACATAGATATTGCTTCTGCTCGCAAAAATAGGCCACTCAGTGAGCTATAGGATATGTAATAAATAGAGAATATACAAAACTAGTCATATAAGACTTGAGGAATGGATGAGAAGCTGCTTAACTGTATATAAAACACCTTGATAAAGGACTCACCAACACACACACAAACATTCATGAATATGTTTGCAGATGATGCATATATTGTGAAGAAAGTAGGAAACGAGAACATAAGAACATAAGAACATAAGAATAGAGGACACTGCAACATGCCTACAGGCACACACGAGGCAGCTCCATTTTTTAATTGTATTTTCAGCATGTCTAACCTATTCTATTCTACTCTACTTATTTATTCTGTTTTTCTTTTTATGATTTTTCTAATAAGCACTAACCTACTCATACCCACCCTACCTCTGTCATATGTCTATCTAATCTACATTTGAAGGTGTCTAAGGTATTGGCGTTTACTATCATACTAGGAAGCTTGTTCCATGCATCAGCTACTCTATTACCAAACCAATTTTTACCAATTTCCCTTCTGAACCTAAATTTATCAAGCTTAAATCCATTATTACGAGTTCTGGTTTGATCATGAATTTTTAAAACTTTATTAATATCTCCCTTGTTAATCCCTTTAAACCATTTATACACTTCAATCATATCCCCCCTAACTCTTCGCCTCTCTAGAGAATGTAGATTAAGTTTTTTTAATCTGTCCTCATATGGTAGATTTCTGATATTGTGTATCATCTTGGTCATTCTTCGTTGCACTCTCTCCAAGGATTCAATTTCCATTCTATAATAGGGTGACCAGAATTGCACAGCATAATCTAAATGGGGCCTAACTAATGCAAGATAGAGCTGCAAAATAACTTTTTCCGTCCTATTGCTGATGCTTCTTGAGATAAATCCTAAAATTCTGTTTGCTTTATTTCTGACTGCTGTGCATTGCTCTCTTGGCTTAAGACTACTACGCACAAGAACTCCCAAATCCCTTTCACACTGAGAACTCATGATTTCATGGTTATTTAGCTTATAACTAGTATTGTCTTTTATAGTACCCATTTTAACTACTTTACATTTTTCAACATTAAATTCCATTTGCCATTTGTCCGACCATTCAGATAATCTATTTAGATCTTCCTGTAAAGCATGAATGTCTTCTTTTCCATTTATAGTTCTACCTATTTTAGTGTCGTCTGCGAATTTACTTAGGTTACTACTGATATCCGAATCCAGATCATTTAGATATACGATGAATAATAGAGGACCCAGTACCGAGCCTTGTGGTACCCCGCTTGTAACCGAGCCCCACTCTGATTTCTCTCCATTTATGCAAACCCTCTGTTTTCTGTCTTTTAACCATTGTTTGATCCATCTGAGCACAGCTCCTCCTATACCATGAGCTTCCAGTTTTTTAACTAATCTTTTGTGAGGAACTCTATCAAAAGCTTTGCTAAAATCAGTTTTAGTTCCTGAGTTCATCAGTTTTAGTTCCTGAGTTCATCCAGTGAGGACGTGCTTCCAGTAGCTCTAATCTTGACCAAACTTAGTACAATGGAGAGTGGTGGTGTTCTTTGTGCTGGTGGTGTTAGTGGTAGTGGTGTTGGTGGTGGTGTCGTTGTTGGTGCTGTTTGTGGCTGTGCTGGGGATTTGTCCTCGTCTGACGCAAGCAAACTCATTTTTAATTTAAGAAATGAGTTGGCCGCAGTCAGGCAGGAGGTCAGATCCTTAGCCGAGGAGAACAGGGATCTGAGAGGTAAAGTAGAGGTGTTAACCAGGAAGGGTCGATTGAATAATGAAGACGACTGGAAAGTTGTAAATAAGGGTTCAACGAAAATGGTTCTTAAGAAAAATGATACTTTTAGACTACAGGTTGCTAATTCATTTAGGTCACTTAGAGATGAATGTGACTCTGGGGGCAGTAATTCTTCAGGAACCATAGAGTCAGATAGGTGTACTAGCGATCGTAAAAATGGAAGTGGGAAAAGCTCTCAGGTCAAGAGCCTAGGTAAGTCTCCCAAGGTCGGAGTAACCCATCCTCCGGATAAGTCTCGTTCTTTGGTAATTGTAGGGGATTCACTATGCAGATATGTAGACAAGAAACTCAGGCATAGAGTTAGAGGAAAATATTTTTTCCCTGGAGCAGGTATGAAGAAGGTGGGTGAGTCAATAAATAGCTGGATTGAGAAAAAAGATGTTGTTTGTTTGATAGCTGGGGGAAATGTCGTTCAGGATGGTAGAAGTGAAGAGCTGATTAGGTTGTATAGACAAGCCCTGGATAAGATTAGGAAAAGGGGTGCAGTTCCTGTGATGTGTGGTATTCTCCCTAGGCTTAGCCAAAGTTCAGAGTGGTGGTCTCGAGCTATAGGAGTAAATGCTAGGATGAAAGTCTTCTGTCGGGAGAATAATATAGGTTTTATAGACGGGTGGGATCACTTCACTAGTCGTAAGCATATGTATGCAAGGGATGGAGTGCATCTTTCTAATTCAGGTGTCTCGGTATTGGCTGGTATGATAGACAGAGAGGTAGGGGGGTTTTGTTAGACACAAATAATGAAATGATTAATACTTGTGCAGAGAAATTAGTCAGTAAGGGTTCAGTAAATAGTGGGTCAAATAACTGGGAGTCTAAGGATAAGAACCATTTGTTACATAGAACAAATATTAACAAAAAGAATAGCCACAAGAAGGGTAAAGCTAGAGAAAGTTTAAAAGTATATTATACAAATAGCCATAGTTTAGGTAACAAGATAGAAGAACTGAGAGCCATAGTATGTAGTGAGAGACCGGATATAATATGCATTAGTGAAAGTTGGATTAAATTAGAAAGCAAACACCTTAAAGCTGAGTACATAATTACAGGATATAAACTTTATAATGCTGATCGTAGTGCAGATAAAAGAGGGGGAGGGGTAATTATGTATATTAAAGATAGCCTCAGAAGCTGCATTAAGTCTGGAATTAAGACAAATCTAAATTCAGAAACCTTATGGGTTGAAATTAAAAATAATATAGAAAGTCTAGTTGTAGGAGTAGTCTACAGACCACCTGATCTAGATAATATAGAGTCGCAAGTTATATACGATGAAATTTCTAAAGTGAGCAGGTCAAATAGAGTTTGCATTGTAGGCGATTTTAATTTTAGACATATTAACTGGGAAACCATAACAGGTGATAGTAGCTCTAAGGAGTTTTTGGAAGTAGTAGAAGACAATTTCCTTTCTCAGCATGTACATGAAGCAACACGGGGGGTGAATACACTAGATTTAGTTCTTAGTAATAGAGAGAATATGGTTACAAATTTTGAAGTTGGTGAAAAATTGGGCAACAGTGACCATGATTCCATTAGATTTAACATAATTTTCAAGGAAACTATAAAGGAAAATAAAAATATTGTTCCAAACTTTAGAGCAGGAGATTTTGAGGGCTTAAAAACTAAATTATCTAATGAGGTATGGGAAGGGATTTCTGGGGTACAGATGTGGGTAGTTAATCCAGCAGATCAGGTCGCAGGTAGCGGATTACCCCGAAATTTGGGTACCACATGCCAAGGATTATCACAAGATAAGATCAATACATTAAATTCTCTCACAGGAAAGAACAGCAGCAGCTCGTCAGTTAATATAAATTTGGATGAGGAATATAACAATTTTGTCATGACTCTTAAGAATAGTCAGAGAGACTATATTCCCATGAAACATTGCAGATCAAGAAAAAATGACCCTAAATGGATGAACAATAGAATAAAGAATCTTATAGGTATTAAAAGAGGAATATACAGGAAACTAAAAAGAGGTGAAGAGCAGGTGAGGCAGCAATATATACAGTTAAACAGGGAAGTTAAAAAGATAGTTAGAGAGTCGAAAAGAAAATACGAAGTTCGAATAGCAGGAGAAGCTAAAGAAAATCCTAAAGGGTTTTATCAACATTATCAAACAAAATTTAAGGAAAAAGTCGGACCAATTGAAGTAGCCAATGGTCATATCACAGATGACGATAAAGTGATGTGTACATGTTTAAATGATTATTTCTTATCTGTATTTACAAATGAAAACTTGGAAAATATTCCGGAAGTAGAATCCATTTACAGAGACAGTCCCAATAATATACTTAGTTCAATAAATATTACGAGAGAGGAGGTAATAAAAGAAATAGATAAATTAAAGGCTCATAAATCTCCGGGACCTGATGGAATATATGCTAGAATATTAAAGGAATGCAAGGAAGAGCTTAGTTGTCCTCTAACTGCATTATTTAATAATTCAATAAAATTAGGATCGGTACCCATGGAGTGGAAATTGGCAGATGTGGTACCAATATTTAAAAAAGGAGAACGTGTTAAAAAGAATAATTATAGGCCGGTAAGTTTAACGTCAACAGTGGGTAAGATTCTAGAATCCATAATTGCAAATAAAATAAGGGCACATCTAGAATTACACAGACTGATAAAACTTTCACAACACGGGTTTCTTAAGGGTTTTTCGTGCCTTACAAACTTACTGTCTTTTTATTCAGAAGTTTACGAGGCAGTAGATTGTGGCAAAGAATATGATACAATATATCTAGATTTTAGCAAAGCTTTTGATAGAGTTCCTCACAAAAGATTAGTTAAAAAGCTGGAAGCTCATGGTATAGGAGGAGCTGTGCTCAGATGAATCAAACAATGGTTAAAAGACAGAAAACAGAGGGTTTGCATAAATGGAGAGAGATCAGAGTGGGGCTCGGTTACTAGCGGGGTACCACAAGGCTCGGTACTGGGTCCTCTATTATTCATCGTATATCTAAATGATCTGGATTCGGATATCAGTAGTAACCTAAGTAAATTCGCAGACGACACTAAAATAGGTAGAAATATAAATGGAAAAGAAGACATTCATGCTTTACAGGAAGATCTAAATAGATTATCTGAATGGTCGGACAAATGGCAAATGGAATTTAATGTTGAAAAATGTAAAGTAGTTAAAATGGGTACTATAAAAGACAATGCTAGTTATAAGCTAAATAACCATGAAATCATGAGTTCTCAGTGTGAAAGGGATTTGGGAGTTCTTGTGAGTAGTAGTCTTAAGCCAAGAGAGCAATGCACAGCAGTCAGAAATAAAGCAAACAGAATTTTAGGATTTATCTCAAGAAGCATCAGCAATAGGACGGAAAAAGTTATTTTGCAGCTCTATCTTGCATTAGTTAGGCCCCATTTAGATTATGCTGTGCAATTCTGGTCACCCTATTATAGAATGGAAATTGAATCCTTGGAGAGAGTGCAACGAAGAATGACCAAGATGATACACAATATCAGAAATCTACCATATGAGGACAGATTAAAAAAACTTAATCTACATTCTCTAGAGAGGCGAAGAGTTAGGGGGGATATGATTGAAGTGTATAAATGGTTTAAAGGGATTAACAAGGGAGATATTAATAAAGTTTTAAAAATTCATGATCAAACCAGAACTCGTAATAATGGATTTAAGCTTGATAAATTTAGGTTCAGAAGGGAAATTGGTAAAAATTGGTTTGGTAATAGAGTAGCTGATGCATGGAACAAGCTTCCTAGCAGGATAGTAAATGCCAATACCTTAGACACCTTCAAATGTAGATTAAATAGACATATGACAGAGGTAGGGTGGGTATGAATAGGTTAGTGCTTATTAGAAAAATCATAAAAAGAAAAACAGAATAAATAAGTAGAGTAGAATAGAATAGGTTAGACATGCTGAAAATACAATTCAAAAATGGAGCTGCCTCGTGTGTGCCAGTAGGCATGTTGCAGTGTCCTCTATTCTTATGTTCTTATGTTCTTATATATTGTATCATATTCTTTGCCACAATCTACTGCCTCGTAAACTTCTGAATAAAAAGACAGTAAGTTTGTAAGGCACGAAAAACCCTTAAGAAACCCGTGTTGTGAAAGTTTTATCAGTCTGTGTAATTCTAGATGTGCCCTTATTTTATTTGCAATTATGGATTCTAGAATCTTACCCACTGTTGACGTTAAACTTACCGGCCTATAATTATTCTTTTTAACACGTTCTCCTTTTTTAAATATTGGTACCACATCTGCCAATTTCCACTCCATGGGTACCGATCCTAATTTTATTGAATTATTAAATAATGCAGTTAGAGGACAACTAAGCTCTTCCTTGCATTCCTTTAATATTCTAGCATATATTCCATCAGGTCCCGGAGATTTATGAGCCTTTAATTTATCTATTTCTTTTATTACCTCCTCTCTCGTAATATTTATTGAATTAAGTATATTATCGGGACTGTCTCTGTAAATGGATTCTACTTCCGGAATATTTTCCAAGTTTTCATTTGTAAATACAGATAAGAAATAATCATTTAAACATGTACACATCACTTTATCGTCATCTGTGATATGGCCATTGGCTACTTCAATTGGTCCGACTTTTTCCTTAAATTTTGTTTAATAATGTTGATAAAACCCTTTAGGATTTTCTTTAGCTTCTCCTGCTATTCTAACTTCGTATTTTCTTTTCGACTCTCTAACTATCTTTTTAACTTCCCTGTTTAACTGTATATATTGCTGCCTCACCTGCTCTTCATCTCTTTTTAGTTTCCTGTATATTCCTCTTTTAATACCTATAAGATTCTTTATTCTATTGTTCATCCATTTAGGGTCATTTTTTCTTGATCTGCAATGTTTCATGGGAATATAGTCTCTCTGACTATTCTTAAGAGTCATGACAAAATTGTTATATTCCTCATCCAAATTTATATTAACTGACAGACTGCTGTTCTTTCCTGTGAGAGAATTTAATGTATTGATCTTATCTTGTGATAATCCTTGGCATGTGGTACCCAAATTTCGGGGTAATCCGCTACCTGCGACCTGACCTGCTTGATTAACTACCCAAATCTGTACCCCAGAAATCCCTTCCCATACCTCATTAGATAATTTAGTTTTTAAGCCCTCAAAATCTCCTGCTCTAAAGTTTGGAACAATATTCTTATTTTCCTTTTTAGTTTCCTTGAAAATTATGTTAAATCTAATGGAATCATGGTCACTGTTGCCCAATTTTTCACCAACTTCTAAATTTGTAACCATATTCTCTCTATTACTAAGAACTAAATCTAGTGTATTCACCCCCCGTGTTGCTTCATGTACATGCTGAGAAAGGAAATTGTCTTCTACTACTTCCAAAAACTCCTTAGAGCTACTATCACCTGTTATGGTTTCCCAGTTAATATGTCTAAAATTAAAATCGCCTACAATGCAAACTCTATTTGACCTGCTCACTTTAGAAATTTCATCGTATATAACTTGCGACTCTATATTATCTAGATCAGGTGGTCTGTAGACTACTCCTACAACTAGACTTTCTATATTATTTTTAATTTCAACCCATAAGGTTTCTGAGTTTAGATCTGTCTTAATTCCAGACTTAATGCAGCTTCTGAGGCTATCTTTAATATACATAATTACCCCTCCCCCTCTTTTATCTGCACTGCGATCAGCATTATAAAGTTTATATCCTGTAATTATGTATTCAGCTTTAAGGTGTTTGCTTTCTAATTTAATCCAACTTTCACTAATGCATATTATATCCGGTCTCTCACTACATACTATGGCTCTCAGTTCTTCTATCTTGTTACCTAAACTACGGCTATTTGTATAATATACTTTTAAACTTTCTCTAGCTTCACCCTTCTTGTGGCTATTCTTTTTGTTAATATTTGTTCTATGTAACAAATGGTTCTTATCCTTAGACTCCCAGTTATTTGACCCACTATTTACTGAACCCTTACTGACTAATTTCTCTGCACAAGTATTAATCATTTCATTATTTGTGTCTAACAAAACCCCCCTACCTCTCTGTCTATCATACCAGCCAATACCGAGACACCTGAATTAGAAAGATGCACTCAATCCCTTGCATACATATGCTTACGACTAGTGAAGTGATCCCACCCGTCTATAAAACCTATATTATTCTCCCGACAGAAGACTTTCATCCTAGCATTTACTCCTATAGCTCGAGACCACCACTCTGAACTTTGGCTAAGCCTAGGGAGAATACCACACATCACAGGAACTGCACCCCTTTTCCTAATCTTATCCAGGGCTTGTCTATACAACCTAATCAGCTCTTCACTTCTACCATCCTGCACGTCATTTCCCCCAGCTATCAAACAAACAACATCTTTTTTCTCAATCCAGCTATTTATTGACTCACCCACCTTCTTCATACCTGCTCCAGGGAAAAAATATTTTCCTCTAACTCTATGCCTGAGTTTCCTGTCTACATATCTGCATAGTGAATCCCCTACAATTACCAAAGAACGAGACTTATCCGGAGGATGGGTTACTCCGACCTTGGGAGACTTACCTAGGCTCTTGACCTGAGAGCTTTTCCCACTTCCATTTTTACGATCGCTAGTACACCTATCTGACTCTATGGTTCCTGAAGAATTACTGCCGCCACTGTCACATTCATCTCTAAGTGACCTAAATGAATTAGCAACCTGTAGTCTAAAAGTATCATTTTTCTTAAGAACCATTTTCGTTGAACCCTTATTCACAACTTTCCAGTCGTCTTCATTATTCAATCGACCCTTCCTGGTTAACACCTCTACTTTACCTCTCAGATCCCTGTTCTCCTCAGCTAAGGATCTGACCTCCTGCCTGACTGCGGCCAACTCATTTCTTAAATTAAAAATGAGTTTGCTTGCGTCAGACGAGGACAAATCCCCAGCACAGCCACAAACAGCACCAACAACGACACCACCACCAACACCACTACCACTAACACCACTAGCACAAAGAACACCACCACTCTCCATTGTACTAAGTTTGGTCAAGATTAGAACTACTGGAAGCACGTCCTCACTGGATGAACCCAGGGAAAAAAAAAAAAAAAAAAAAAAAAAAAAAAAAAAAAAAAAAAAAAAAAAAAAACAATGGTAGAGAACTTCAGGAAGATCTAAATAGTCTGCATGAGTGGTCAGAAAAGTGGCTAATGAAATTCAATACTTCAAAATGTAAGGTAATGAGAATGGGTACAAGTGCAAGAAGGCCCAAGCTTGACTACTCGGTGGCTGGAGTACAACTTCAAGAGGCAGAAAATGAGAGAGATCTAGGAGTAAACATACTGGCAGATTTGTCTCCAGAAATACATATAAATGGCATAGTAAGGGCAGCATATGCCTTCTTATCAAATGTAAGGGTTGCCTTCAGGCACATGGACAAGGAAATATTCAGAAATATTTATGTAACCTATGTGAGGCCAAAACTCGAATATGCAGCCCCCTTTTGGAATCCGCACTTGAAAAAGCACAGAGCTAAGCTTGAAAAAGTTCAAAGACATGAAACGAAACTGGTGCCAAAAGTACGTAATCTCAGTTATGATGAGAGGCTGAGGGAATTAGACTTACCATCACTGGAAGCTAGAAGACTGAGGGGGGATATGGTGACAGTCTTTAAATTCCTTCATGGTTATGATAGTGGATAGGGATCGATAATTTGATATGGCTGGCTCTAGAACTAGAGGTCATAGTTTGAAGCTTCGTAAGAAAACTTCTTTGCAGGATGTAAGGAAATACATTTTCAGCGTAAGAGTAGTTGATAATTGGAATTCGCTAAGCGAGGAGGTACTTAATTCTATCTCAATCCATAATTTTAAGGACAGGTATGATAAGTATCACTAAGTAGAAAATGGAACCGATCAGAGACGGGAAGATACGGGCTTTGGGCTCTTTCCCGTAAACACAATTAGGTAATCACATACAAAATTGCCTCAGACCTGGATTCGAAACTACAATACAATTAACAATCCATGAGTGTCTATAAGACACTACCCACTGAACCAATGAAAGTGTAAGAAGGAGTAGAAACCTCTCGGCTTACCAGTCAACTAATAGAGTTGGGAATGAAAACACTAATAAACGTTTATATGTATGTATGTATGTGTGTACGCAAATCAATATATATGGTCTTTTTAACTTTTATTAATATTATTATTATTATTATTATTATTATTATTATTATTATTTTTATTATTATTATTATTATTATTATTATTATTATTATTATTATTATTATTATTATTATTATTATTATTATATGTATGTGTAAACAAACAAATAAATATATAAATTAAAAAAAAGCATTTACGGCGGAATTAATTAAAAATTTTAATCACAAATTTTATTCTGCGAATTTTTCATTTACAAAGTATTCAGGATCGAGGAACTCCTCTTTGGCTTACATTTATCTACTTTTTGGAAAGAGAAAGTTACGAATAAAACAATTAAATAAAAATGGACGCCCAAAAGGACGTGCTTCCAGTAGCTCTAGTCTTGACCATACTTAGTACAATGGAGAGTGGTGGTGTTCTTTGTGCTGGTGGTGTTAGTGGTAGTGGTGTTGGTGGTGGTGTCGTTGTTGGTGCTGTTTTTGGCTGTGCTGGGGATTTGTCCTCGTCTGACGCAAGCAAACTCATTTTTAATTTAAGAAATGAGTTGGCCGCAGTCAGGCAGGAGGTCAGATCCTTAGCTGAGGATAACAGGGATCTGAGAGGTAAGGTAGAGGTGTTAACCAGGAAGGGACAATTGAATAGAGAAGACGACTGGAAAGTTGTGAATAAGGGTTCTACGAAGATGGTTCTTAAGAAAAATTATACTTTTAGACTACAAGTTGCTAATTCATTTAGTTCACTTAGAGATGAAGGTGACAGTGGCGGCAGTAATTCTTCAGGACCCATAGAGTCAGATAGGTGTACTAGCGATTGTAGAAATGGAAGTGGGAAAAGCTCTCAGGTCAAGAGCCTAGGTAAGTCTCCCAAGGCCGGAGTAACCCATCCTCCGGATAAGTTTCGTTCTTTGGTAATTGTAGGGGATTCACTATGCAGATATGTAGACAGGAAACTCAGGCATAGAGTTAGAGGAAAATATTTTTTCCCTGGAGCAGGTATGAAGAAGGTGGGTGAGTCAATAAATAGCTGGATTGAGAAAAAAGATGTTTGTTTGATAGCTGGGGGAAATGACGTGCAGGATGGTAGAAGCGAAGAGCTGATTAGGTTGTATAGACAAGCCCTGGATAAGATCAGGAAAAGGGGTGCAGTTCCTGTGATGTGTGGTATTCTCCCTAGGCTTAGCCAAAGTTCAGAGTGGTGGTCTCGAGCTATAGGAGTAAATGCTAGGATGAAAGTCTTCTGTCGGGAGAATAATATAGGTTTTATAGACGGGTGGGATCACTTCACTAGTCGTATGCATATGTATGCAAGGGATGGAGTGCATCTTTCTAATTCAGGTGTCTCGGTATTGGCTGGTATGATAGACAGAGAGGTAGGGGGGTTTTGTTAGACACAAATAATGAAATGATTAATACTTGTGCAGAGAAATTAGTCAGTAAGGGGTTAGTAAATAGTGGGTCAAATAACTGGAAGTCTAATGATAAGAACCATTTGTTACATAGAACAAATATTAACAAAAAGAATAGCCACAAGAAGGGTAAAGATAGGGAAAGTTTAAAAGTATATTATACAAATAGCCGTAGTTTAGGTAACAAGATAGAAGAACTGAGAGCCATAGTATGTAGTGAGAGACCGGATATAATATGCATTAGTGAAAGTTGGATTAATTTAGAAAGCAAACACCTTAAAGCTGAGTACATAATTACAGGATATAAACTTTATAATGCTGATCGTAGTGCAGATAGAAGAGGGGGAGGGGTAATTATGTATATTAAAGATAGCCTCAGAAGCTGCATTAAGTCTGGAATTAAGACAAATCTAAATTCAGAAATGTTATGGGTTGAAATTAAAAATAATATAGAAAGTCTAGTTGTAGGAGTAGTCTACAGACCACCTGATCTAGACAATATAGAGTCGCAAGTTATATATGATGAAATTTCTAAAGTGACCAGGTCAAATAGAGTTTGCATTGTAGGCGATTTTAATTTTAGACATATTAACTGGGAAACCATAACAGGTGATAGTAGCTCTAAGGAGTTTTTGGAAGTAGTAGAAGACAATTTCCTTTCTCAGCATGTACTTGAAGCAACACGGGGGGTGAATACACTAGATTTAGTTCTTAGTAATAGAGAGAATATGGTTACAAATTTAGAAGTTGGTGAAAAATTGGGCAACAGTGACCATGATTCCATAAGATTTAACATAATTTTCAAGGAAACTATAAAGGAAAATAAGAATATTGTTCCAAACTTTAGAGCATATAATAAATATAATAAATCTTTATTTCCATTTCAATACAATGGGTATTCGTCAGCCAGGGTAAGCCCCAACCCCCCACTGTGGTGTCCACCCACAGCAGTTCCTGCCAGTAAACAGCTTAAACTCTCGGTCTTGGACGGGAACCGATCTTTCGACCTCGTGAATGCGAAGCCAGCGCGTTACCACTGTACTAGTGGTATGGGAAGGGATTTCTGGTTTACAGATGTGGGTAGTTAATCCAGCAGGTCAGGTCCCAGGTAGCGGATTACCCCAAAATTTGAGTACCACATGCCAAGGATTATCACAAGATAAGATCAATACATTAAATTCTCTCACAGGAAAGAACAGCAGTCCTTCAGTTAATATAAATTTGGATGAGGAATATAACAATTTTGTCATGACTCTTAAGAATAGTCAGAGAGACTATATTCCCATGAAACATTGCAGATCAAGAAAAAATGACCCTAAATGGATGAACAATAAAATAAAGAATCTTATAGGTATTAAAAGAGGAATATACAGGAAACTAAAAAGAGGTGAAGAGCATGTGAGGCAGCAATATATACAGTTAAACAGGGAAGTTAAAAAGATAAAGAGTCGAAAAGAAAATACGAAGTTAGAATAGCAGGAGAAGCTAAAGAAAATCCTAAAGGGTTTTATCAACATTATCAAACAAAATTTAAGGAAAAAGTCGGACCAATTGAAGTAGCCAATGGCCATATCACTGATGACGATAAAGTGATGTGTACATGTTTAAATGATTATTTCTTATCTGTATTTACCAATGAAAACTTGGAAAATATTCCGGAAGTAGAATCCATTTACAGAGACAGTCCCGATAAAATACTTAGTTCAATAAATATTACGAGAGAGGAGGTAATAAAAGAAATAGATAAATTAAAGGCTCATAAATCTCCGGGACCTGATGGAATATATGCTAGAATATTAAAGGAATGCAAGGAAGAGCTTAGTTGCCCACTAACTGCATTATTTAATAATTCAATAAAATTAGGATCGGTACCCATGGAGTGGAAATTGGCAGATGTGGTACCAATATTTAAAAAAGGAGAACGAGTTAAAAAGAATAATTATAGGCCGGTAAGTTTAACGTCAACAGTGGGTAAGATTCTAGAATCCATAATTGCAAATAAAATAAGGGCACATCTAGAATTACACAGACTGATAAAACTTTCACAACACGGGTTTCTTAAGGGTTTTTCGTGCCTTACAAACTTACTGTCTTTTTATTCAGAAGTTTACGAGGCAGTAGATTGTGGCAAAGAATATGATACAATATATCTAGATTTTAGCAAAGCTTTTGATAGAGTTCCTCACAAAAGATTAGTTAAAAAGCTAGAAGCTCATGGTATAGGAGGAGCTGTTCTCAGATGGATCAAACAATGGTTAAAAGACAGAAAACAGAGGGTTTGCATAAATGGAGAGAAATCAGAGTGGGGCTTGGTTACTAGCGGGGTACCACAAGGCTCGGTACTGGGTCCCCTATTATTCATCGTATATCTAAATGATTTGGATTCAGATATCAGTAGTAACCTAAGTAAATTCGCAGACGACACTAAAATAGGTAGAACTATAAATGGAAAAGAAGACATTCATGCTTTACAGGAAGATCTAAATAGATTTTCTGAATGGTCGGACAAATGGCAAATGGAATTTAATGTTGAAAAATGTAAAGTAGTTAAAATGGGTACTATAAAAGACAATGCTAGTTATAAGCTAAATAACCATGAAATCATGAGTTCTCAGTGTGAAAGGGATTTGGGAGTTCTTGTGAGTAGTAGTCTTAGGCCAAGAGAGCAATGCACAGCAGTCAGAAATAAAGCAAACAGAATTTTAGGATTTATCTCAAGAAGCGTTAGCAATAGGACGGAAAAAGTTATTTTGCAGCTCTATCTTGCATTAGTTAGGCCCCATTTAGATTATGCTGTGCAATTCTGGTCACCCTATTATAGAATGGAAATTGAATCCTTGGAGAGAGTGCAGCGAAGAATGACCAAGATGATACACAATATCAGAAATCTACCATATGAGGACAGATTAAAAAAACTTAATCTACATTCTCTAGAGAGGCGAAGAGTTAGGGGGGATATGATTGAAGTGTATAAATGGTTTAAAGGAATTAACAAGGGAGATATTAATAAAGTTTTAAAAATTCATGATCAAACCAGAACTCGTAATAATGGATTTAAGCTTGATAAATTTAGGTTCAGAAAGGAAATTGGTAAAAATTGGTTTGGTAATAGAGTAGCTGATGCATGGAACAAGCTTCCTAGTAGGATAGTTAATGCCAATACCTTAGACACCTTCAAATGTAGATTAGATAGACATATGACAGAGGTAGGGTGGGTATGAATAGGTTAGTGCTTATTAGAAAAATCATAAAAAGAAAAATAGAATAAATAAGTAGAGTAGAATAGAATAGGTTAGACATGCTGAAAATACAATTCAAAAATGGAGCTGCCTCGTGTGTGCCCGTAGGCATGTTGCCGTGTCCTCTATTCTTATGTTCTTATGTTAAAATAAACGCAAGTAAACCGAGGCCCTCTAGAGCAGGGGAGAAAGAAAACATCTTCATATTTTATAATGAGAAGTAATAATTCCCCCCCCCAATATAAACCCAAACACAGCTCTCTCTTTAATATTGCTTACAGTCATAATGAAAATATCTTCAAATTTCATGATTAGATATCCGTGGAGAATATAGAAAATAAAGTCTTAGAAATGCGTTTAGTTATTAAATAAAAGATTTCTGTTATCTAAGGGAACTTGACAATAGAATATTTTTTGAACACAAATTCTAGAGTAATCTCTTTAACAGATAATAAAAATATGATTATGCTGCATTTCTTTGAGTACCCAAAACATATATACATTGCGAATTACTATGCACATCCTCTGTCTCTATATATCTATCCAACTACATACACTCTTCCATATCTAGCTACCTATCTATCTATTCATCTGTGTTTATAGTAATCGAGATATTTACACTTTCATATCCAGCAGAAAGCAAACAAACACATATTAATGCAAGTAAATATATATATATATATATATATATATATATATATATATATATATATATATATATATATATATAGATACATATATTTGAATGAACAAATGAATGAATGAATAAATAAATAAATGAATAATTAAATAAGTAAATACAGAAGAAATTCCTGTGGGCACCTCGCCTTTGACGCTATCCTTTTTCGACCGCTGTCCAAGGGATTAAAGTGGATTTATTCCCTTCCCCCCAATCTATACAGACCGGATTTGTGTGTGTGTGTGTGTGTGTGTGTGTGTGTGTGTGTGTGTGTGTGTGTGTGTGTGTGTGTGTGTGTGTGTGTGTGTGTGTGTGTGTGTGTATTAGAGAGAGAGAGAGAGAGAGAGAGAGAGAGAGAGAGAGAGAGAGAGAGAGAGAGAGAGAGAGAGAGGAGAGAGAGAGAGGCGGCTGTGGTTGTTCCAGCCACATAAGTCTGGCGCAGAAAAGCAATACGAAGTGCCTTTAAGAGAGTGAATATTGAACCTTTGGGCTAGAAATGTGAATTGAGTGTGTTACAGCTTTTTATCCTCTATTTTTTTTATTGTTACACCAGGACGTACCAAATATATATATATATATATATATATATATATATATATATATATATATATATATATATATATATATATATATATATATATACAATAACAAAATTAAGCTGCCCTAATCGGGCCTGAGCACGAAGAAAACATAAAATAAAGAGAAACAGAGATGGGGAGTTTTGACTTATTAGATGTGAAAGGACAAAAAGAGATGATTATCAAATATCAGAGAATATTCGGTGTTGATATAGGCATCAAAAAAGAACCGTAACAGAAGGAACATTTATCATGGAATTGTCCTTGAAAGTCCTAATTAAGTCCAAATGACCCTTCAGCTGTAGTATCACAACGGGCGGCTGCCATGGGCCAATCTACTCAATACATTTTACTAGATACTGTATATGCTGCGAGAACACGAAAGTATTTTATTATCGGGTTTGAAAAACAGAGAATACAGAGGGAAGACAACACGGTGATGAATATGGATAAATACAAAGGACTGAAATAATAGTGAGGAATGTGCAAAGGACGTGCTGATGACCGCTGTATTTTTGCAAAAAATTTTCAATTTAATTTTTTTCTGACAAATCGAATTTAACCCTTCCATTCAACCAAGAGGCAAAGATATAAGTAAACGGATAAATGAATAAATCGAAATATTAACTTATTTATAAAATGATTAATTAAAACATAAAATATATGAATAAAAAAAAAGTAACTTGCGAAACAAATATATTAATTAATGGTCTATATTAAGTTTAAGAAACATATTACTGTCTAGATAAGAATAAGCTCAAAGTAATGAGCAATAAGTAATAAGATTCCTAATTAAGCTTCTTTTAAAGAGTCGCTATATATAATATTGGAAATAACATATTTTGTGCATCTGTTGCTCTATATATTGTACGACTGTGTGACTGCGTTAGTTCCAACATGTCTTGTGTGTATGTATATATATATATATATATATATATATATATATATATATATATATATATATATATATATATATATATATATATATATATATATATATATATATATATATATATATATATATATATATACACACACACAAGACATGTTGGAACTAAGCAACAGATGCACAAAATATGTTATTTCCAATATTATATATAAATTAAATCAAACACAAAAAATATAAATTTTACATATATATATATATATATATATATATATATATATATATATATATATATATATATATATATATATATATATATATATATTTCTAAAATTAGCTTCCTGAACAACATGAAAATATGGCCAAGACGGGCCTAAAAAATAAATCTACCCTCATCGGTCTTAGGCACGAAGAAAACATAGAGAGAAACAGAGATGGGGAGTAATGTGACTTGTCAGATATGAAGGGATGACACATGTGTAACGAATATCCAAGAACATTTGATATTGATGTAGGCATAGAGAGAGAACCGTAACTAAAGGAAAACAATATCGAACTGTCCTGGACAGTCCTATTTAAGTCCACAAGGTCCTTCAGCTGTAGCATCGCAACGGGCAATTGATGCCATGGGCCAACCTACAACAGGTAGTTGCAGTAGAATAAATATCTCACACAAAATAATAAAAATCTTGTAAATGCCTAAAACTACGTTAACAATCTTATAATCGTTAACGTACCATATCTGAATAAACATCTGTAGGAAAAAAATATTTAATTACTTATGTATTAAAATATAAAATACATAGAGGTAACAACCGTAAGCAATCCAAAATGCTTTCCTGAACTATGGTATGATCTCTGTAAGGGAAATACATAATATTACGCATGATAATCACTTCCTGCGTTTACATCTACACGAATATTCTGGTGTATTTGATGCACATCTCTAATTATCACATGTGACACTCCCCATTTATTTTTCTTTGGTTTATGATATCTTGGTGCCGGGGGCCGATGAGAGCAATTTTTCTGACCCGTCCCGCTGACATACAAATAATATATATATATATATATATATATATATATATATATATATATATATATATATATATATATATATATATATATATATATATATATATATATATATATATAGGTAGTCGCCGTGGCTCAGTCGGTAGCGTCTCCGACTCTGAGGCGTCAGGTCGAGGGTTTGCGCCCCGTCAAGGTCTGAGGTTAGCAAAGGCATGCACTCAGCGTAAGGATTACATCTGCCAAAACAAGTCCTTCGCAAGAAGGCAACCGTCCTAGCCCTTGGTTGATAAGGGAGTCCGTGACGTAAAACCGGAACCATATATATATATATATATATATATATATATATATATATATATATATATATATATATATATATATATATATATATATATATATATATATATATATATATATATATATATATATAAACTGAATTCTAAAAAAAAAAAAAAAATGCAGACGAGTTTTCATGGAATATAAAAATATCAGACCTTAACGTCTCAGGTTTTCACATGGCAGTTATTCCGAATTTAAACCTTTACCTGTGGGTAATAATCTTATATAAATTAAAAGAATAAAGTATACATAGGCATATATAAAAACTACATACATATATACATGAGTCATTCCCCATTGTAAGGAGGGTGGCCGAGCCAAGAAACGCGCATTCACCACGATCCACACATTCCTCAACCGCTCCTCTCAGCTCCTTGGGAATAAATGGTTGCCACGTCTCCCCCCTTCCACCTTGCTTGGGTCACCCACAAGGTAGGCGGGCTAGGATAGTCTACTAAGAGGTCCGACAGCCGCAGCTGGTTTACCCCCACCGCTTAATCACATGGCAACTCCCCTCACACCCGTCCACCACAGTTCACTGAGAGAGGGGGTTTAAGAATACTTCCTCTGTGTTCCCCTGCTTGACGTAAAAGTCGGTTAAATGGGGCGGAGTGGGGGATTGGGAATCCCCTCCTCTGTATTCTACTTCCAACGAATAGTCAAGAGATATAAAAATTAAAAGAATACAAATCAAAAGATAATTTTAATTACTCTTAAAGAGCAAACCTTATTTAAGTAGGAGATTATCTGATCATCGTCCCTTAAATTAAGGGTTTCCAATAAAGGGGTTAATTACTAACGAGAATAATTACCTTCTGATAATGACTTGCTAATGAAGGTATTCAATTAATATCTCTTATGTGTATAGAGTAAGGATACACATTTCAAAAGGGTATAATATACTAGAGGAAGTGTTGCTATATTACTCCCTGATCATCTTCGTTATAATTAGCACTTATCCATTCTCCAACCCAACCAACGAAATAAAAATTCCTCGTTAACGCATCACAAACTATTTTTACTTTTTCAACACAGGAAAACTTCAAGTTGCCTAAAAAAAAAAAGTAAATATGGAAGATAGACTCAAATACTTTTTACGATTATATGAAAACAATTTAGTAAGCCTGTCCTAAGACTGCTGGAATAGTTCGTTTTGTACAATCTCGAGAGAGGAATGCAAGGTCTCTTGATTTAAGGTGAAATCAGAACAGCGTCAGATAGTATTCTTACGACAGGGTATGCCTTCAAAAAGCAGTCTTGCCAAGTAGAAACAATAATCACACACACACACACGTGTGTGTGTGTGTGTGTGTGTGTGTGTGTGTGTGTGTGTGTGTGTGTGTGTGTGTGTGTGTGTGTTCTTCCCATTTTACAATTTCAACAATGAGGTAAATAGAGAAAAAGAGGGATCTAGCCATCTCTGTTCGGTGCCTGTCCAAAAATCCTGGATCAATGAAGAGAGTAAGTGTCAGAAAGGGGCATCCGGTTGTAATACTTTTTAAGCAACATCAACACAAGTTTCCAGAGGCCGGTGAGCCCCAGCGCCCCCAAATGAACATGGAAAAAGATGTCTTTAAAAAAGATGAAAATTGAATAAGATGAGAGGCTTGTATGTTTCTTTTCTTCTTCTTCTTCTTCTTCTTCTTCTTCTTCTTCTTCTTCTTCTTCTTCTTCTTCTTCTTCTTCTTCTTCTTCTTCTTCTTCTTCTTCTTCTTCTTCTTCTTCTTTTTCTTCTCCTCCTTTACGAGCAGCTTAATAGAGTTTTAATTCGTTAAATCCAATGGTTTCTTTCTTTGATGTCGGCTACCCCCCAATTAAGGGGGGAAACAGCCAAGGTAGATAGATCTCTGAAAATATTCTGAAAAAAGGAGTGTAATTTACAAAATCAATACAAGTAATTCACTTAAGTAATTTACTTAACTAATGGAGCGTCATTTACTAAGTAATGCTTCTTTAGCTTACAGCCAATTGTAAGTATATTGCCTTCAAGGTAAGTAAATTCCACTCCAGCATTACACATATGAGAGAGACTCGATTAAACTGATTTCCCTCTGGAGGTTCGGCTTTTGGCTTATACTTTTCTTATAATTTTTTTTTTCTAATTGGTGATATTTAGGAAATTTTTCTCATTGAATGTTGAAGTGAGTTTTAAAGGAAGTTGGACTATATTTGCATATTTTCTATTTCATAATTCAATTACGGACGATTCCTATTCCAGAATATTTATATTACTATATCATGACATTCAGTATTAATTGTAGCAAACGTAATGGAACCACCAATAAGATTTTAATTAATTAATTGAAGAGTAGTCACAGTACAAATAATA
This sequence comes from Halocaridina rubra, assembly GCA_037179515.1. Lineage (NCBI taxonomy): Eukaryota > Metazoa > Arthropoda > Malacostraca > Decapoda > Atyidae > Halocaridina > Halocaridina rubra. The sequence goes on along the minus strand of JAXCGZ010000532.1, from coordinate 19,798 downwards.
ATAATAATAATAATAATAATAATAATAATAATAATAATAATAATAATAATAATAATAATAATAATAATAATAATAATAATAATAATAATAATAATAATAACAATAATAACACAATTGAAAGAAAACAAAGCTCAAAACAAAATACAGATGGGAGTCGAATCCGCGATAAGAATATAGATATCCGCGATAATAATATATGAACAAAATAAACAAATTACCATTCCTTGGGGGACCCGAGCCTAGAGTACAGTTAAAAATACAATCACACACACACACACACACACACACACACACACACACACACTCACACACACACGAATAAACACACATATATGTAGCAAATGTGGATGTCAGGGACAAGTTAAACGCAATGGATTGACATTTTCCATGTTGAGTCTATCAACCAGGTATTTAATTGGTCCCATTGTTTTGCTTTCAATTTATATTGCTATAATACAGTAGAAGTCTTGTTACTCTATATGCCTTTAACTTTATTATTAGGAATGGACACTGAATATGGCCACAGGTAGAGAATCAGAGAATCACTGTGTGATAATTGGGTGATAAATAAAAAATGGAAAACTTCAAAATCCAGTTTCGTTTATTGTGTCCGTGGCATCGATATTGACAACATATACAAATACGTCATTGGCATCTGCAATATATATATATATATATATATATATATATATATATATATATATATATATATATATATATATATATATATATATATATATATATATATATATATATATATATATATATATATATATATATATATATATATATATAAATGTATGGATGTATATGTATGTATGTACAAGGAAATAAAACTAACCGAGAAAGAAACAACTGCAGAAAGAAAATACAAGATATTCCTTACCGCACATCTGGAAAAAATAAAAGTGAATTTTATTTTCTTTGCGTCCCTTTTAGAGTCCACCATCCGGAGTCTTTTAGTGTAATCTTTCCCTAGGGAGTTTTCTCCCTTTCCCTTCATTTCCCTAAAGTATATTGACAACATCGTTCTACAGAAGTAATCTTAACTATTTGTTAATGCAGATATTTTTCTTTGCCTCCTGTGTAAATAATATAAGTATTTATAATGTACTGCGAGTGTGCTTGGGGCAACACTGCAAATGCGTGTTTACGAATACATACGATGGCGTGCTATTTTTTTATTTTTTTTTTTGCACATATTAAGTACTAAAGGACTCTAATAAAAGGCAAAGGCAAAAGACAATGATAGCATAGATCTCGATTATATACCTATAATGGAGCCGGGGTCCAAGCCCTCTCTTCGATCATGTGAACCCAGTGATTTCCAGGCAATGGCTGAATAATCAGTTGAATGTAATATAGTAATGAAACAACTGGGGAAGCAAACCAGCTCAATTTAGAGCCGGTCATAATCCCTAATCAATAGAGAAGGCTGATGTCAGGAAGAACCAACGGCCGGAAACGAAAGAAAAATAATATTGTTGAAGTTGCCAGTGAGAAACAGGAAAATCATATGTACAAGGAGAAAGCTACTGGTAATAAAGTAAAAGAAAAAGGGTGCATTTCAAGACATCTTTACTTTATATATATATATATATATATATATATATATATATATATATATATATATATATATATATATATATATATATATATATATATATATATATATATATAAATATATATATATATATATATATATATATATATATATATATATATATATATATATATATATATATATATATATATATATATATATATATATATATATATATAAGCACATTACATATGTGAAAACATGAATCATTTTTTTACCCCGACCGGGACTCGAACCTAGGACTTATGATTACTAAGTCAAGGCGCTACCACTACACCACAGAAGGTTAAAAGGAACCCAACCTTATAGCTTATATCTGCTATACTTAGGAATGAACGCATTCTAACTGAATGCCACTATGTTCATATTACAGGTTCCCCAACCTCACTCGTGGCTTCAATTTAGCATTTAATTCAAATCCCAATCTCATTCGGGCCATGAAATTATCAAATAAGCACATTACATATGTGAAAACATGAATCATTTTTTTACCCCGACCGGGACTCGAACCTAGGACTTATGATTACTAAGTCAAGGCGCTACCACTACACCACAGAAGGTTAAAAGGAACCCAACCTTATAGCTTATATCTGCTATACTTAGGAATGAACGCATTCTAACTGAATGCCACTATGTTCATATTACAGGTTCCCCAACCTCACTCGTGGCTTCATTTTAGCATTTAATTCAAATCCCAATCTCATTCGGGCCATGAAATTATCAAATAAGCACATTACATATGTGAAAACATGAATCATTTTTTTACCCCGACCGGGACTCGAACCTAGGACTTATGATTACTAAGTCAAGGCGCTACCACTACACCACAGAAGGTTAAAAGGAACCCAACCTTATAGCTTATATCTGCTATACTTAGGAATGAACGCATTCTAACTGAATGCCACTATGTTCATATTACAGGTTCCCCAACCTCACTCGTGGCTTCATTTTAGCATTTAATTCAAATCCCAATCTCATTCGGGCCATGAAATTATCAAATAAGCACATTACATATGTGAAAACATGAATCATTTTTTTTTTTTTACCCCGACCGGGACTCGAACCTAGGACTTATGATTACTAAGTCAAGGCGCTACCACTACACCACAGAAGGTTAAAAGGAACCCAACCTTATAGCTTATATCTGCTATACTTAGGAATGAACGCATGATTCATGTTTTCACATATGTAATGTGCTTATTTGATAATTTCATGGCCCGAATGAGATTGGGATTTGAATTAAATGCTAAAATGAAGCCACGAGTGAGGTTGGGGAACCTGTAATATGAACATAGTGGCATTCAGTTAGAATGCGTTCATTCCTAAGTATAGCAGATATAAGCTATAAGGTTGGGTTCCTTTTAACCTTCTGTGGTGTAGTGGTAGCGCCTTGACTTAGTAATCATAAGTCCTAGGTTCGAGTCCCGGTCGGGGTAAAAAAAAAAAAAAATGATTCATGTTTTCACATATGTAATGTGCATATTTGATAATTTCATGGCCCGAATGAGATTGGGATTTGAATTAAATGCTAAAATGAAGCCACGAGTGAGGTTGGGGAACCTGTAATATGAACATAGTGGCATTCAGTTAGAATGCGTTCATTCCTAAGTATAGCAGATATAAGCTATAAGGTTGGGTTCCTTTTAACCTTCTGTGGTGTAGTGGTAGCGCCTTGACTTAGTAATCATAAGTCCTAGGTTCGAGTCCCGGTCGGGGTAAAAAAAAAAATGATTCATGTTTTCACATATGTAATGTGCTTATTTGATAATTTCATGGCCCGAATGAGATTGGGATTTGAATTAAATGCTAAAATGAAGCCACGAGTGAGGTTGGGGAACCTGTAATATGAACATAGTGGCATTCAGTTAGAATGCGTTCATTCCTAAGTATAGCAGATATAAGCTATAAGGTTGGGTTCCTTTTAACCTTCTGTGGTGTAGTGGTAGCGCCTTGACTTAGTAATCATAAGTCTTAGGTTCGAGTCCCGGTCGGGGTAAAAAAATGATTCATGTTTTCACATATGTAATGTGCTTATTTGATAATTTCATGGCCCGAGTGAGATTGGGATTTGAATTAAATGCTAAAATGAAGCCACGAGTGAGGTTGGGGAACCTGTAATATGAACATAGTGGCATTCAGTTAGAATGCGTTCATTCCTAAGTATAGCAGATATAAGCTATAAGGTTGGGTTCCTTTTAACCTTCTGTGGTGTAGTGGTAGCGCCTTGACTTAGTAATCATAAGTCCTAGGTTCGAGTCCCGGTCGGGGTAAAAAAAAAATGATTAATATATATATATATATATATATATATATATATATATATATATATATATATATATATATATATATATATATATATATATATATATATATTTTTTAACAGTCATAATGACATTTTCGTCCTAGATGCAAGGTTATATTACCATTAAAAAAAAAATTTCTTTATCTAATGCACAGGTCTTGCAATCTTAATGCAAGAGCTTTATATATATATATATATATATATATATATATATATATATATATATATATATATATATATATATATATATATATATATATATATATATATATATTCATTTACCTAGGCTGCTTCCCCCAATTTGTGGGTAGCCGGCATCAAAAAGAAAAAAAAAAGAAACAATAAGGGGATTACTTTGCTACATGGGCTATGACAAGGGAGATAGCGACCGTTCAGATGGCACCGCTGGAGTGCCACAGCCCATCCTCCAGGTTCTTCCACCAACTGTGTCGCTTCATAATGCCAACTCTACTAATTTCCCTACCACAGGGCTACCTTTGTAGGAGGTTTAGAGAAGGGATGGTCAAATGTTATGAAGATGAAACTAATATAATAACAGAGGATTTGAGAAATACTGAAAGGGTAATAAGCATTTTTAGAGTTGCTGCAGAAAGAACAGGGATGATGATAAATGAAGATGAAACACGAAAAAAGGTAAATGACTACGAGAACGGAACTGGATGGAAATGCCAACAATGATGGTATGGTAATCGAAGTTGTAGAGGCCTTCAGACACCTGGGGATGTCTTTTGCAAAAGAGGGTAATATGAATAAGGAAATTAATGAACGGATTAGAGCGGCCAACAGATGCCCGTTCAGTCTAATGACACTCCTCAAGAGAAGATCAATACAGGAGAAGACAAAACTGTAGGTCTACAATCCAGTCATATGACCTATCCTAATGTACGGCTGTGAATCTTGGTCATTAAGTAAAGAACAAGAGAAAAGGTTGGAAGTATTTAAAAATAAGGTATTAAGAGCAATAACAAGGCAAGAACATACATGAACATGAAACACAGGAATGGAAAAGGAGACATAACCGGGAGTAGAGAGAACAAACAAAGCAGCACCACATAAGTCAGGTTGTCAAGGGAAGACAAATGCAATGAGCAGGACACATAGCAGGAATGAAGGAGGAGAGAATACCAAAAGAGGTGTTCTTGGCGCATGTAGATGGCCAGAGGCCACTGAGGAGACCAAGAAAAGACTGGAGGAGATGTCCAGAGGAGGATATTAGATTGTAGGGAGGGAATCCTCAAGACTGGATAATCATAGCACAGACAGAAGAGCATGGAAAACCCTATCAATAGCGGTAATCGGTCAACAAGTGGTCCCAAGACCAGTGGGGCCACTCTCCAACGTTGACATGATATCCAAAGCTACATGAAGGGTAAGGACAAGGTCACGGAAAAGGTAAGGAAAATTTCTGTAAATTTGAATTTGTTCGTGTTATCTAAGATATAAATACCATATACAGTACCATTCTGCCTAACTTTCACAAAGAATAAACAACCAGAAAATCTTATACACTGCTAACATACAACTCTTTTTTAATGATTCCCATTATATAGTTAAGGATTAAAGTATGCAGGTAAAAATACAAAGGACTAGCATGCATGAATACAGACATACATACATACAATATATGAATCAAAGGAATAGCAAGCATGAATACATACATACATGCATACATACAGAAATACATACATACATACATACATACAATATATAAATCATTTTTACCCCGATCGGGACTTGAACCTAGAACTTATAATTACTAAGCCAAGGCGATACCAACTACACCACAGAAGGTTTAAAAGGAATCAGACATAGCTTACATCTGCTATAGGAATGAAGGCATTCCATCTGAATGTCACTATGTTCATATTACAGTTTCCCCAACCTCACTCGTGGTTTTGTTTTCGCATTTAATTCAATTCCCAATCTCATTCGGAGCAAACAATAACCAAATAAGCTTATTTATTTGGTTATTGTTGGTCCTGAATGAGATTAGGAATTGAATAGATACATAGACAGATAGATAGATAGATAGATAGAAAGATTAAGAGTTACATAAATACAGAGAGAGAGAGAGAGAGAGAGAGAGAGAGAGAGAGAGAGAGAGAGAGAGAGAGAGAGAGAGAGAGAGAGAGAGAGAGAGAGAGAGAGAGAGAGAGAGAGAGAGAATCCTCAGATGGTAGTTTCTATCTATATACCCGGGCAATTATTCCTATTGTAAGGGTGGCCTCCAAGTTAGAGCAACATCCTGACACTCTGCAGGAAGAATATAGAGAGGAAGAGAGCCTTCGTCCCCTCGAACCGAAACATTCAGTCCACTTTTATGGCACACATGGAAGCATGGAGCCTAGGGTTGCCCTTTAGCTCAGGGTTTTACGGCCGTACTCACTTCCTGACGCCTACAATTTCCACTGATCCGAGATGGGACCGTCAAGAAGATTGAGCTAGTTTGCTCCCCAATCAGATGGATTGAAATGCATGTATAATAATTGTATAAACCCTAATGGAAAATCACTTAGCAAACAGACATCAAAGTAGTTTTCAAAACATACTCTAACGAGTCTAAACGAAATTATATTCAAGCTCGCTAATAAATAAACCTCGCCAATTAACTGTCTATTGCATTAGAATTACAAAGCAAACTAGTCTCATAAACAAACGGTGTACCCGATGCGTAATATAATATGTAAACAGTTATAAAAATAAATATAAAATACCAATACAAACTCCCGCATTCTAATCAGATTTCATTTCATCAATAATCTGGTATATAAATATGAGTGTTCATTGCGTAATCATATCTGAAGTTATAAAACTGTGGTTGCAATCAAGATGTCTATCAACATAGATATTGCTTCTGCTCGCAAAAATAGGCCACTCAGTGAGCTATAGGATATGTAATAAATAGAGAATATACAAAACTAGTCATATAAGACTTGAGGAATGGATAAGAAGCTGCTTAACTGTATATAAAACACCTAGATAAAAGACTCACCAACACACACACACAAACATTCATGAATATGTTTGCAGATGATGCAAAGATTGTGAAGAAAGTAAAAAACGAGAACAATGGTAGAGAACTTCAGGAAGATCTAAATAGTCTGCATGAGTGGTCAGAAAAGTGGCTAATGAAATTCAATACTTCAAAATGTAAGGTAATGAGAATGGGTACAAGTGCAAGAAGGCCCAAGCTTGACTACTCGGTGGCTGGAGTACATCTTCAAGAGACAGAAAATGAGAGAGATCTAGGAGTAAACATACTGGCAGATTTGTCTCCAGAAATACATATAAATGGCATAGTAAGGGCAGCATATGCCTTCTTATCAAATGTAAGGGTTGCCTTCAGGCACATGGACAAGGAAATATTCAGAAATATTTATGTAACCTATGTGAGGCCAAAACTCGAATAAGCAGCCCCCTTTTGGAATCCGCACTTGAAAAACCACATAGCTAAGCTTGAAAAAGTTCAAAGACATGAAACGAAACTGGTGCCAGAAGTACGTAATCTCAGTTATGATGAGAGGCTGAAGGAATTAGACTTACCATCACTCGAAGCTAGAAGATTGAGGGGGGATATGGTGACAGTCTTTATATTCCTTCATGGTTATGATAGTGGATAGGGATCGATAATTTGATATGGCTGGCTCTAGAACTAGAGGTCATAGTTTGAAGCTTCGTAAGAAAACTTCTTTGCAGGATGCAAGGAAATACATTTTCAGCGTAAGAGTAGTTGATAATTGGAATTGGCTAAGCGAGGAGGTACTTAATGCTATCCCAATCCATAATTTTAAGGACAGGTATGATAAGTATCACTAAGTATAAAATGGAACCGATCAGGAGACGGGAAGATACGGGCTTTGGGCTCTTTCCCGTAAACACAATTAGGCAATCACATACAAAATTGCCTCAGACCTGGATTCGAACCTACAATACAATTAACAATCCATCAGTGTCTATAAGACACTACCCACTGAACCAATGAAAGTGTAAGAAGGAGTAGAAACCTCTCGGCTTACCAGTCAACTAATAGAGTTGGGAATTAAAACACTAATAAACGTCTATATGTATGTATGTATGTGTGTACGCAAATCAATATATATGGTCTTTTAAACTTTTATTAATATCATTATTATTATTATTATTATTATTATTATTATTATTATTATTATTATTATTATTATTATTATTATTATTATTATTATTATTATTATTATATGTATGTGTAAACAAATAAATATATAAATAAAAAAAAACATTTACGGCGGAATTAATTAAAAATTTTAATCACAAATTTTATTCTGCGAATTTTTCATTTACAAAGTATTCAGGATCGAGGAACTCCTCTTTGGCTTACATTTATCTACTTTTTGGAAAGAGAAAGTTACGAATAAAACAATTAAATAAAAATGAACGCCCAAAATAAACGCAAGTAAACCGAGGCCCTCTAGAGCATGGGAGAAAGAAAACATCTTTATATTTTATAATGAGAAGTAATAATTTTCCCCCCCCCCAAACATAAACCCAAACACAGCTCTCTCTTTAATATTGCTTTTAGTCATAATGAAAATATCTTCAGATTTCATGATTAGATGTCCCTGGAAAATATAGAAAATATTGTCTTAAATATGCGTTTAGTCATTAAATAAAAGATTTCTATAATCTAAGGGAACTGGACATTGGAATAGTTTTTGATCACAAATTCTCAAGTAATCTCTTTAACAGATAATAAAAATATTATTATACTGCATTTCTTTAAGCACCCAAAACATATATACATTGAGAATTACTGTGCACATACTCTGTCTCTATTATCTATCCAACTACATACACTTATCCATATCTAGCTACCTATCTATCTATTCATCTGTTTATTGTAATCGAGAGATTTACAATTTCATATCCAGCAGAAAGTAAACAAACACATATTAATGCAAGTAAACAAATATATATATATATATATATATATATATATATATATAATATATATATATATATATATATATATATATATATATATATATATATATATGAATAAATGAATGAATTAATGAATGAATGAATGAATAAATAAATAAATAAATACACAAGAAATTCCAGTGGGCGCCTCGCCTTTGACGCTATCCTTTTTCGTCCGCTGTCCAAGGGATTAAAGTGGATTTATTCCCTTCCCCCCAATCTATACAGACAGGATTTGTGTGTGTGTAAGTGTGTGCTTGTGTGTGTGTGTGTGTGTGTATGAGAGAGAGAGAGAGAGAGAGAGAGAGAGAGAGAGAGAGAGAGAGAGAGAGAGAGAGAGAGAGAGAGAGAGAGAGAGAGAGTGAGAGAGAGAGAGAGAGAGAGAGGCGGCTGTGGTTGTTCCAGCCACATAAGTCTGGCGCAGAAAAGCAATACGAAGTGCCTTCAAGAGAGTGAATATTGAACTCGATTTTTTTTTTTTTTATGACTGTGACACCAGGACGTACCAAAAAAAATGTAAAGCTGTCCTAATCGGGACTGGGCAGGAAAAAAACATAAAGTAAAGAGAAAGAGAGATGGGGAGTTTTTTGACTTGTTAAATGTGAAGGGACAAAAAGAGATGATTATCAAATATCAGATAATATTCGGTGTCCATATAGGCATAAAAAAAGAACCGTAACTGAAGGAACATTTAACATGGAATTGTCCTTGACAGTCCTAATTAAGTCCAAAAGACCCTTTAGCTGTAGTACAACAACGGGCGGCTTATGCCATGGGCCACCCTACTAAATACATTTACTAGATACTGTATATGCTGCGAGAACACGAAAGTATTTTATTATCGGGGTTGAAAAACAGAGAATGCCGATGGAAGACAACACGGTGATGAAAATGGATAAATACAAGGGACATATAAAAATAGTAAGGGATGTGCAAAGGACGTGCTGGTGACCGCTGTATTTTTGCAAAAAAAATTATTCCAATTTATTCCTTACAAATCGAATATAATCCTTCCATTCAACCAAGAGACAAATATATAAGTAAACGGATGAATAAATTAATAAAAATATAAATTCATTTATAAAATGATTAATTAAAACATAAAATATATGAATAAATAAAAAAGGTAACCTGCGAAACAAATATATTAATTAATGGTCTATAATAAATTTAAAAAAACATATTACTGTCTCGTTAGGAAGAAGTTCAGAGTAATGAACAATAAGTAATGAGATTCCTAGTACAGAACCGCCATATATATATATATATATATATATATATATATATATTCCAGAACAACATGAAAATATGGCCGAGATGAAAAAAAATAAATAAATCTATCCTCATCGGGTCTGGGTTCGAAGAAAACATAGAGATAAACAGAGATGGGGAGTAATGTGACTTGTAAGATGTGAAGAACCGTAACTGAAGGAAGACTTAACATCGAACTTTCCTGGACAGTCTTATTTAGGTCCACAAGACCCTTCAGCTGTAGTATCGCAACGGGTGATTGAGGCCATGGACCAACCTACTACAGGTAGTTGAAATGGAATAAATAACCCACACAAAATAATAATGATCTTGTAAATGCATAAAACTACGTTAACAATCTCATAAACGTTAATGTACCATATCTGAATAAACATCTCTAGGAAAAAAATATTTAATTTCTTAAGTATTAAGAGTATATTGGGGCAACAACCGCAAGCAATGAAAATGTTTTCCTAAACTATGGTATGGTCTCTGTAAGAAAAATACATATTATTATACATGATAACAATCACTGTATTAAAAAAATATAATTATACATGCAAATACAGGACTGGCCAGGGCAGATGGATGTTAACTCTAACATCGGTTATGGTTCTTTTCCTGTGTCTACATCTACACCAAATATTCTGGTGTAATTGATATACATGTCTAATTATCGCATGTTACAAGTAACAACACTAGCCATCTGTTTTTCTTTGGTTTATGATTTCTTGGTGCCTAGGGCCGATGAGAGCAATTTTCTTGACCAGTTCCGCTGACAAAAGAAAAAAAAAAGAAAAATAGATATATATATATATATATATATATATATATATATATATATATATATATATATATATATATATATATATATATATATATATATATATATATATATATATTATATATATATATATATATATATATATATATATATATATATACATACATACATACATACATACATACATACATATATATATATATATATATATATATATATATATATATATATATATATATATATATATATATAAATATATATATATATATATATAAACTGAATTCTTAAAAAAAAAATACAGACGAATTTTCATGGCATATAAATAATCAGACCTTAACCTCTCAGGTTTTCACAAGAAATTTATTCCCAATTTAAACCTTTACATGCTGTGTGGATAATAATCTTATGTAAATTAAAAGAGTAAAGAATACATAGGCATATATAAAAACTAAAAGCAAAAAACTAAAAAGAGAATTTTAATTACTTCTAAAGAGCAAACCTTATTTAAGTGGAAGATTATTTGATCATCGTCCCTTAAATTAAGAGTTTCCTATAAAGGGGTTTAATTACTAACGCAAATAATTACCATCTGATAATGACTTGCTAATGAAGGTATTCAGTTAATATCTCCTAAGTGTATAGAGTAAGGATACACATTTCGAAAGGGCATATATACACTAGAGGAAGTGCTGCTAAATTACTCTCTGATCATCTTCGTTATAATTAGTACTTATCCATTCTCCAATCCAACCAACGAAATAAAAATTTCCTCCTTAACGCATCACAAACTATTCTTACTTTTGCAACACAGGAAAACTTCAAGTTGCCTAAAAAAAAAAGTAAATATGGAAGATAGAATCAAATACTTTTTAGGATTAAATTAAAGCAATTTAGTAACCCTGTCCTAAGAATGCTGGAATAGTTCGTTTTGTACAATCTCGAGAGAGGAATGCAAGGTCTCTTGATTTAAGGTGAAATCAGAACAGCGTCAGATAGTATTCTTACGACAAGGTATGCCTTGAAAAAGCAGTCTTGCCAAGTAGAAACAATAAACACACACACACACACATACATGTGTGTGTGTGTGTGTGTGTGTGTGTGTGTGTGTGTGTGTGTGTGTGTGTGTGTGTGTGTGTGTGTGTGTGTGTGTGTGTGTGTGTGTGTGAGTTTAGTTTCTGGGTTCATCCAGTGAGGACGTGCTTCCAGTAGCTCTAGTCTTGACCATACTTAGTACAATGGAGAGTGGTGGTGTTCTTTGTGCTGGTGGTGTTAGTGGTAGTGGTGTTGGTGGTGGTGTCGTTGTTGGTGCTGTTTGTGGCTGTGCTGGGGATTTGTCCTCGTCTGTCGCAAGCAAACTCATTTTTAATTTAAGAAATGAGTTGGCCGCAGTCAGGCAGGAGGTCAGATCCTTAGCTGAGGAGAACAGGGATCTGAGAGGTAAGGTAGAGGTGTTAACCAGGAAGGGACGATTGAATAGTGAAGACGACTGGAAAGTTGTGAATAAGGGTTCAACGAAGATGGTTCTTAAGAAAAATGATACTTTTCGACTACAGGTTGCTAATTCATTTAGTTCACTTAGAGATGAATGTGACAGTGGCGGCAGTAATTCTTCAGGACCCATAGAGTCAGATAGGTGTACTAGCGATCGTAGGAATGGAAGTGGGAAAAGCTCTCAGGTCAAGAGCCTAGGTAAGTCTCCCAAGGTCGGAGTAACCCATCCTCCGGATAAGTCTCGTTCTTTGGTAATTGTAGGGGATTCACTATGCAGATATGTAGACAGGAAACTCAGGCATAGAGTTAGAGGAAAATATTTTTTCCCTGGAGCAGGTATGAAGAAGGTGGGTGAGTCAATAAATAGCTGGATTGAGAAAAAAGTTGTTGTTTGTTTGATAGCTGGGGGAAATGACGTGCAGGATGGTAGAAGTGAAGAGCTGATTAGGTTGTATAGACAAGCCCTGGATAAGATCAGGAAAAGGGGTGCAGTTCCTGTGATGTGTGGTATTCTCCCTAGGCTTAGCCAAAGTTCAGAGTGGTGGTCTCGAGCTATAGGAGTAAATGCTAGGATGGAAGTCTTCTGTCGGGAGAATAATATAGGTTTTATAGACGGGTGGGATCACTTCACTAGTCGTAAGCATATGTATGCAAGGGATGGAGTGCATCTTTCTAATTCAGGTGTCTCGGTATTGGCTGGTATGATAGACAGAGAGGTAGGGGGGTTTTGTTAGACACAAATAATGAAATGATTAATACTTGTGCAGAGAAATTAGTCAGTAAGGGTTCAGTAAATAGTGGGTCAAATAACTGGGAGTCTAAGGATAAGAACCATTTGTTACATAGAACAAATATTAACAAAAAGAATAGCCACAAGAAGGGTGAAGCTAGAGAAAGTTTAAAAGTATATTATACAAATAGCCGTAGTTTAGGTAACAAGATAGAAGAACTGAGAGCCATAGTATGTAGTGAGAGACCGGATATAATATGCATTAGTGAAAGTTGGATTAATTTAGAAAGCAAACACCTTAAAGCTGAGTACATAATTACAGGATATAAACTTTATAATGCTGATCGCAGTGCAGATAGAAGAGGGGGAGGGGTAATTATGTATATTAAAGATAGCCTCAGAAGCTGCATTAAGTCTGGAATTAAGACAAATCTAAATTCAGAAACCTTATGGGTTGAAATTAAAAATAATATAGAAAGTCTAGTTGTAGGAGTAGTCTACAGACCACCTGATCTAGATAATATAGAGTCGCAACTTATATACGATGAAATTTCTAAAGTGAGCAGGTCAAATAGAGTTTGCATTGTAGGTGATTTTAATTTTAGACATATTAACTGGGAAACCATAACAGGTGATAGTAGCTCTAAGGAGTTTTTGGAAGTAGTAGAAGACAATTTCCTTTCTCAGCATGTACTTGCAGCAACACGGGGGGTGAATACACTAGATTTAGTTCTTAGTAATAGAGAGAATATGGTTACAAATTTAGAAGTTGGTGAACAATTGGGCAACAGTGACCATGATTCCATTAGATTTAACATAATTTTCAAGGAAACTATAAAGGAAAATAAGAATATTGTTCCAAACTTTAGAGCAGGAGATTTTGAGGGCTTAAAAACTAAATTATCTAATGAGGTATGGGAAGGGATTTCTGGGGGTACAGATGTGGGTAGTTAATCCAGCAGGTCAGGTCGCAGGTAGCGGATTACCCCGAGATTTGAGTACCACATGCCAAGGATTATCACAAGATAAGATCAATACATTAAATTCTCTCACAGGAAAAAACAGCAGTCCGTCAGTTAATATAAATTTGGATGAGGAGTATAAAAATTTTGTCATGACTCTGAAGAATAGTCAGAGACTATATTCCCATGAAACATTGCAGATCAAGAAAAAATGACCCTAAATGGATGAACAATTAAATAAAGAATCTTATAGGTATTAAAAGAGGAATAAACAGGAAACTAAAAAGAGGTGAAGAGCAGTTGAGGCAGCAATATATACAGTTAAACAGGGAAGTTAAAAAGATAGTTAGAGAGTCGAAAAGAAAATACGAAGTTAGAATAGCAGGAGAAGCTAATGAAAATCCTAAAGGGTTTTATCAACATTATCAAAATTTAAGGAAAAAGTCGGACCAATTGAAGTAGCCAATGGCCATATCACAGATGACGATAAAGTGATGTGTACATGTTTAAATGATTATTTCTTATCTGTATTTACCGATGAAAACTTGAAAAATGGAGCGTCATTTACAAAAGCAATACAAGTAATTCACTTAAGTAATTTACTTAAGTAACGGAGCGTCATTTACCTAAGTAATGATTCTATAGCTTACCTCCAATCGTAAGTATATTGCCTTCAAGTAAGTCAATCCCACTCCAGC
>JAXCGZ010000531.1:32500-59302 GCA_037179515.1 Halocaridina rubra | reverse complement strand
ACTGAGTTAAATTCCTTGAGGAAGGAAAAAGGGAAAGAGTTATTCATTCCTTTTTAAAGATTAAGGAAATGCGCATCCAGTTTAAAATATTAAATGTCAAAAACTTGACTCAGACATGGGAACCACGTGCCTATCCGTAGTTTTTTAAAAATACAGATTTCTTTTATATAAAAAAATCATAAATTACTCTTTCATTAACTTGGGGCGCACCTGGCTACCTCTCAGGGCGCACCAGTGCACCTAGGTGCACTGGTTGAGAATGGTATGCAACAGTGCCAGCCATGGGGATATGTCCCCAAATTTTGGGAATGTAGGTTTAGTAACAGGAAATCATACTTGTAATAGACGAGTTCCTTTAACTGGTTGGTACACAGCATAGCCACATATTGTGAAATTTTCCTTGATTACGGAAATTGAAGGGATTGATAGGAAAGCATACATGCATCTTACGGGCTGCTGAAACAGAGTGGGATGGGTGTAGCCAAACTTCTAAAACTTTCCCTAGATTTTAGAAATTCAGGTACTTCATAGGTTATCATAAATGTACCATGCAGGTTACTACACATTTTGTTACATGAATACCAACCTTGTGGAAAATCCCCAGATTAAGGTAATTCAGACTGTTGCTAGGAAATCATACCTTCAACGTACGGGCTACTAAAACTGGTTGGTATGAGTGTTGCTAAATATGGAGAAACTTCCCTAGATTTGAGATATGCATGTTGTTCATAGGAAATAATACATGTACCGTACAGATTACTCCAGAGCTTTGTACGCAGTGCTGCTGACACTGGGGAAATTTCACCAGATTTAGGGAATTCAGATTGTTGATAGGAAATCATACCCTCACAGTATGGGTTCCCCAAATATATTGGTACGCAGCATTACCAAACATGGAGAAATTTCCCAGATTTGAGGATAACAGATTTAGGATTACCTGTACCATACAGTCTGCTGTAGCAAATTGGTAAACAGCTAAAGCTACATCTAAGATACTGGAAGTTCTGTTTCGTAATTGTCATTACTTTTCTTCATATCAGTTTCTAAAATTCAATTAATGTCATATTCATCTCTGCTTAAAATACCTCTCTCACATCTGGAGCATATCCACTTACACTTATCTTGTGCTGAATCTAAGGCTATCAAACTTATCAACAATTCTTCTCTTACTTATAATCTTGATTCTCTAGCTTTTCACTTGATGATACCATCTCTTTCGCTCTTTTAACGGCATTACTTCCATCACAATTCTGATGAGGATGCGAGTTGCATATATGCACCTCCCTTGCTGGCAATTGCATGAAATACTTGCCAAGCTACCTCGTCGCACAGGTACTGTGTAGAGAATTGTAGCTCATGGATTGGCCAAAGCAGTTACTGCTCCTTTTCTTTCACTTCCATACTCAGATTTTCTGCCGGCTTCCGTCTCCCTGATGCTAAATGACTTTTCTTCTCTCAAAAAGCTGATCTAACATAAACCTGAACCTAATCATGATATATTTGTAGATCTAGATTACCTTGACTATTCATTTAGCCTGTCTTTATTATTGATCTTCATTTTCTTAATTCTGCCTTTTCTTTCTGCTACCATAATTTCTTTGAGAGACACTTATACCTCTACTATATGAGTTACTAAAATATATTGGTACGTTTGTTGGACATGGGAAAATTCCCTCTATTTGGGAAACTAGAGTTTCTGATAGGAAATCATAGTTGAACCAACTGGGTAACTCAAACAGATAGGTTTGCAGTGTTCTCAAACTTTGGGGAGTTTCCAAAGATTTGAGAAATTCAGGTTGTTGATTGGTATTCATACATGTACCAAACAGTTTACTAAAACAGGTAGGTACAGGTTGCCAAGCATGGGGAAGTTACCCCAGATTTTATGAACTTTTGTTTTTACTAGGAAATCATACCTGTACTGCATGGGTTACTGAAACAAAATAGTACGGTGTTGCAAAACGTAGAGAAATTTCCCAGAAATTTTGAATTCATGTCGTTGATGGGATCTTATTCCTGCACCATATGAGTTACTCAAAGAGATTGGTACACAGTGTGCCAAATACGCTGGCATTTCCTAGGAGACATGGGATTATGGTTATTGGTATTAAATCATACCTACACTTTACATGTTACTGAAACATATTGATACACAGCATTGCCAAACATGAGGAAAGTTTCCCAGCTTTGAAATATTCACTTTGCTGACAGGAAATTATTTCAATACCACATGAATCACTCAAAGAGATTGGTTTGTAGAATTGCTTAAAAAAAAAAATCGTTGCACATTGTCTAGGAATAATGACCTGAAAGAATCATCTTCACTGAGTGGATCAAGATCATTCCAACCTATATTATTATTATTATTATTATTATTATTATTATTATTCTTATTATTATTATTATTATTATTACTTATTATATTATTATTATTTATTAATTATTATTATTATTATTATTATTATTATTATTATTATTATTATTATTATCATTATTATCATTATTATCTATTATTATTATTATTATTATTATTATTATTATTATTATTATTATTATTATTATTATTATTATTTATTATTATTATTATTATTATTATTATTATTATTATTATTATTATTATTATTATTATTATTATTATTATTTATTATTATTATTATTATTATTATTATTATTATTATTATTATTATTATTATTATTATTATTATTATTATTATTATTATTAGTGCTATCATTATCATCAGAATATTAACTTCATTCTTATATGATGATGATGATGATGAGGATTGTTTTAGTTGTTGTTATTATAACTCATATGTACATCATCGTAGCTAATGCAGTAAACTATGTTTTGTCATAGGCTTTAGATGGAACTACTCTCAGTGAAAACCATTTTCGCAAGCTTAATTTAATTGAGAATAGCTTGGAGTTGGATAAGGGATACAAAATAAAGAAGTAGGTTTTTAACACTCCAGGACAGTATACCTCACATTGGCTTTTTTCTGATGGGTTTCCCCCTGGGAATAACAGGGCGAGGGAGTACAACAGTATCTTCAAGAGTATTGGCTTTAAATCTATCAAAATTAACTCATTCTCTCCTTTTAAATGGAAAGAAAAAGAAAGAAAATATATCTATATTGTTGTATGTTGTAGTATTTACCTGTCGTTAACTGTGCTTGTAATTAATCTACTCTCAAGTGTTTTGTTTAGGAATCTAGGGTTATTAAGACTAGAAAACAAATAGATAGCAAATTAAATGCATTTTCATTATTGAGTTCAAGTGTAGTTGTTTTTGTATGAATGAGATGAGTGAGGAATCTGAGGCCTCGAGAGTATATATTCAGGAGTCAGCTCACGTTTTGCTGCATAAAAGAAGTCTCGAGTCAAGTCAGGGCTTAACTTTTATGCCTGACTCTTTTGTTCATTTGTTTTGCTACACATAAGAGTCACATAAAAGTGAAGATAGAAACAGAATATTTATATATTTATGTTGTCTTTATATTTCTTGAAATACATTTTTATTAATTGGCTCTTAAAGGAAGTCAAAAATTAAAAAAAAAATTTAATGTTGATGGAATACATTCTAGCTTATAACAGAAAATGAGTTTTGAGACACATATTTTCATTACCCATCATCTATGATCTTCAGGTCTTTTTGGAGGGTCCCATGTAAAGGGTAATCCATTTCTCTTAGATCAGATCTCTATCTTCAAAACTCTGACTGAAGCAGTGAAACTCGATTTATAGGTATACATGACAAAAGAAATATGTTCCATGTTTCAGGTTACACATATTTTGTATTGCTGAAGAGACAGATCCTTTCTGCTATACGAATTGCTAGGATTAATAATTTTTTGTTCCAATAGAACAATTTTCTTAATATTATGCAAGAAAAGTTGCTCCTCCGTCTAAGATCAGGCTTTATATCATCAATGAGCTTAGTGTTATTCTTCTATGATATATATATGTATATATATATATATATATATATATATATATATATATATATATATATATATATATATATATATATATATATATATATATATATATATATATATATATATATATATATATATATATATATATATATATATAGATCAGGTTTTATATCATCAATGAGCTTAGTGTTATTCTTCTATGATATATATATGTATATATATATATATATATATATATATATATATATATATATATATATATATATATATATATATATATATATATATATATATATATATATATATATGAGGCGGCAGGTCGAGGGTTTGCGCCCCGTCACGGACTGAGGTTGGTAAGGGCATACACTCAGGGTAACGATTACATCTGCCAAAACAAGTCCTTCGCAAGAAGGCAACCATCCTAGCCCTTAGTTGAAAAGGGAATTCGTGATGTAAAACCAAATCCATATATATATATATATATATATATATATATATATATATATATATATATATATATATATATATATATATATATATATATATATATATATATATATATATATATATATATATATATATATATATATATATATATATATATATATATATATATATATATATATGGAAAGTATGTTAAGATGTGTGAACATTGTTACGAATCCACTTCAGATAGTTAATTTTTCTTCCCAGAAAGCTCACGCAACTGTACAGGTTTGTGGCAATCACCTGGCCATACATTTTGCTTTGTGTCTGCTTTATAAACTTTATTCCATACTTCTTTTAGTCACGCCCATTTTCGTTACATTCTCCTGTTCTTTTCTGGCTTAGAAGAGGTATTTCTTGTACCGACAAATATGAGATAACTTAACTAGGATTATTCAAGATGATTAAGTTATGGATGTATGAAAGAGATAATCCATTGCGAAAGATTTATGAATAACATATTAACTCATATATGATATTAGTTTTTCAAGTCCTACTTGAAAATTATAATAAATAAACTATGACGAGTTACTCAAGAGATTGCACAGCAATGCAGGTCTTATTTCATTCTTGTGAAATAAAAAAGCTTAATTGGTAAATACCTTGTGTTTTAAGCCTCTGAGAGAATGACAAAAATGATAAATATATTCAGTGATGGGTTCCCAAAGTACAAAAATTGCATGATGTAATAAGTATTTCTACAAATATTCTTAATAAAATGAAGGTTAGCTTTCTTCGCCTCTTTCTTTAGGATGAGATGGAAAAGACGAGGAAGACGTGCTGGCAATCGAGTTCACTCTTGGGGGTCATCACGTGAAAGTTGGGGAGGAATACGATGAGAAGAAACTGGGGAGAAAAACACGTGAAATAGAGAAAGAGATTAAAAGAAAGGGACAAAAGGCCTTCTTGCTAAATTGAGCTAAAATATACTCTCATATCGTGGCCATGGTCGCTATTGATTTTTTTTTTTTAAGAGTGTGACACCAGGACAGGCAGAAACTGCCCTCATCAATAAAGGCCCGGGCACGAGAAAATACCAAGACGAAGGAAAAGAAAAAGGTTAAGGGCAAGGCAGAGATGAGGTAATGTCACACAAAGGAAAACGACGGACAGAAAAAGGCAGTCAAAGTACAGAGGACCCAGAGATATGGAGGACTAGGCTCTGAGATGACGATAGATCTGCTTTTTGAAGTATGAAAAGTCATAAGAATTAGGAAACACAGAAGGAGGAAGAGAGTTCCAGAGTCTGGAGGTAGATGGGAAGAAGCAGTCGCTGCACCGACCATTCCACGAGCTACAAATCTCCACACAGTACCTGTGAGATGAGGCCGCTTGGCGAGTGTTACGCTGCTCAGCAGTGGGGGAGGGATGTAACTCACCAACTTATCTGAGCAGCGATGTAAGTAGTAGCGCTAGAATAGCGAAAGGGAAGATACCTTACTGCGAAGAGAGAGAGAATCCAGGTTAGAAGTAAGAGAAGGATCATTAATGAGTCTGACTGCCTTAGATTCAACCCTATCAAGACGATAAGTAAAGGAAGAAGCACCCCAGATGTGTGAGCAGTATTCTAAGCAGGGGCGGATAAGACCTTTGTAAATTTTGAGTAACTGCAATGAGGAAAACAAATAACGAAAACGAAACAAAACACCCAATTTTTTGGATGAAGATTTAGAAATTTGGATTATGTAATTCCTCCAAGAAAAGTTAGAGGGTATATGGATTCCTAATATGTTGATAGAGTTAAGAGGGTAAATTTCATTAGTTTCGAAGACAATAGGGTTATCAGGAGGAGAAGAAGATAAAAGGATAGCAAGAAACTGTGTCTTGGAGGCATTGAATTTAACTAAATTTTGAGTGCCCCATTCAGATACTTTCTGCAAATCGGAGTTAAGAGTAGAAGAAAGAGTGATACGAGATTGATTACGAGTAACAGATGAAGGTTGTGAAGAAAAGGCAGAAGAAAAGTGAAGGGTAGAATCATCAGCAAAGGCATGAAGAAGAGAGGAAGATGGGGATTGTAGAAGATCATTGATGAAGAGAAGGAAGAGAGTAGGTGAAAGAACAGAGCCCTGTGGAACGCCACTGGTAACAGAGAAAGGATTGAACTACATGTCCTTTCCCCGGCACTGGCCGCTCCTTATTTATTAAATACATTGTCTGTATTGCATATTTTATCTCCTTGTATGACAAATATAATAAAAATTACAATATTTTATCCGCATCTTTTATACTCAGATATGAAGAAAGTTTAAGAGAATTTTTAGAGAAACTTCAAAATTGACTGCAAAAGTTTCCCTGATTTTCTTTTTCCTCTGATATTATTTGGAAGTAAAGTTAGTATAAGAAAAAAATAAGAATGCTTTATTATATTGCAAACAGCTCAAGTGATTATTAGTAGCTACCGTGTACAATCCCAGTGTAAACAGATTTAGTTCAAAGCGATTCATTCGCAAAATACGTATATACAAAATATTCCTTTACACTATCTCAGCCATTCTCATATTGATTTTTTAGGAGAAAAGACATATTGCAGTGAGAGAGAGCACAAAATTAAATGGGATTTTACCATTTGAATCAAGTTACATTATATTTTTGCAGATTTTAAGTAATTTTTTGGAAGGTTATTATAAATAATTACGTGTAACGTGGAATCTGGGATTTTGATGTCAAGTTCAAGCTTTAAATCTGATTAAGAAATACAGTTCACAGAATGCACTGAGATACGAAGAGATTCATGTCATAATTCATTGTTCTCATCTATGTTTTTCGTTTATTTATTTTGCTCTTTTCTAAATATGTGCAGTACGATTTGCTTTATTATTCGTATTACATTTATGTCTAGTACATTTATATAAGATTTAAATACTCTTTTGTCAGACAGAGCCATACATTATTATGCAATTTGGTGTCAATTATAGTATGGATTTTTTACTTAAATTTGCAAGTATGAGGAACTTTTACCTATATAACAAGTAATTTTGAAAAGAATGCTCCCATACGAATCTATGCTAGGCTCAAAAATTACTTCAATATACCAACACTTAAAAATGAAAGAATAAGCCCCCGAAAGTCTGTTTTACCCAGTGAAGCAACAACAAGTCCACAGTCAAGTCTCTATATACTTGAAAGACTTACCTGAAGAATTGTTGGAAATTATTTTTGTTCCTTTATATTTGAAAGATATTTTTTCTTGAGTTATGTAACTCAGTCCAAACCGCCGCTTCATCAAAGTATACAGGTAATAAACAACTTTAATATCGCACTTACGTAGTCATCTATTGGTAATAGAGCGCATTACCAAACCAATTAGTAATTAAAAATGCAGTAACTATAGAAAATTGATAGTATGTTAATTCTCTGTTGCTCTTTATGTTTCCTTCGTGCCCAGGTCCGATGAGGGTAAGATTTTTCGTTTGTTTGTTAGTTTTTCTATCTTTTCTTTTTATCCTGTCCCGGTGTCACAATTATAAGAGAAAAAATAATCTAGGAATCAGAGTAGTGATTTTTTTTTTTTAGAGAACATATATTAATAGTCCTTGCTGAAGGTACTCAAAAAAGCATGAGTGCCATGATATTGTATAATATGACTTAGAATTAATATTATGATTTGTACTGTATTATTATCATATTTGGAGAAGTTGAGTCTTAAGTATCTGGGCTCGCACGTGGCAAGGAGTGGACGAGTGGATGAGGAAGTAAGTCATCGAATGAAGGAACCGAGTAAATGTCTAGGTGGGTTGAAAAGTGTAATAAGGAATGGATATTTGGGAATGAATCCAAAGAGAAGGATATATGAAGGTGTGATTGTGCCGACAGCATTGTATGGAGCAGATATTTGGAATGCAAGAGAGGATGAAAGGAACAAGTTGAATGTAATGGAGATGAGGTGTTTGAGAAGCATGTTAATGTATCTATAACAGATAGAATGAAAATGAGGATGTTAGGCAGAGAACGTGTGTTGAAAAGAAGCTGACGGATAGCTTAGATCAGAGAGTGTTGAGTTGGTTTGGACACAAGAAAAGGACTAGTGATGAACGAGTAGTGAGGAGAGTGTGAAAAATAGAAGTGACTGGAGTCAGGTCAAGAGGGGGATCTAGAATGAGATGGATGGATGGTGTGAAAAGGGCACTAAATGCACACTGCAAATCAGTGGGGCAGGGAAGAGAGCTTGCAAGAGATAGGAATCCGAGGAGGAAGATTGTTTATAAGTAACAAGGGCAAAAGAGATTTTTCACAGATGCTATCGCAGTGAACTGTTATGGACGGGTGTGAGGGGAATTGCCATGTGAAGAATCGGTATGGGTAAACCAGCTGCGGCTGTCGGCCCTCATCCTAGAATATCCTTGCCTGCATACCTTGTGGGTGGCCCAAGCAGAGTTGAAAGAGGGAAAATGTGGCAACCCTTTATCCCCAAGGAGATAAGAGGAGTTGTTGAGGTATGAGTGAATCGCTATGAATGCGTGTTTCTTGGCTCAGCCACCCCATTTGCAAGGGAAAATGAGGTCATGTATTATTATTATTATTATTATTATTATTATTATTATTATTATTATTATTATTATTATTATTATTATTATTATTATTGTTGTTGTTGTTGTTGTTGTTGTTGTTGTGAAGGCAGAAAGAGATACCTTATGTGTGTATACAGTAATGATAAGAGTGAGTGAGGGAGTGAGTAGGGCTTCGAGTGACCCAATTAGTATCTTGGATTGCCTAGTGACACCAAGCAGAATGTAGACTGTCTTTCTTCTTTGTGTTAAATCATACTTTTTCATACAGTAGTTAGCATCTTCCCCACAACATACAAACAAACAAACAAACATTTATTTCCATTTTTGTACAATGGTTATTCTTCTTAAAATTAAGATTAAAAGTAACTCATAAGTATACATGTAATTGAACTAATAAGTAAGAGGGTAATACATACAGTTAAATTAAATGTAGCTTTCATAGAAAATAGCAATGATGTAATAAAAATGTTAACAATAATGTTAATAATATAGTAATAATAACACTAGATACAGTATCGTTATTATCGGCATCATTACCATATTTGATTTCCTTTCAATGAGAATAATTAGTTCTTAACTTAGAGAACAGAGAAGCAGATATCAGTTTACATATAGAGAGGTTAGTGTTAGGGGAAATTGTATTAAATCATTAAGTTTAGTTTATGTGCGAGCAGCAACTAATTGTCCAAAAGAAAACTATACAGTTTGCCTTTGAAAGCTGTGAAGGAGGATGCATTTTTAAGATGTGCTGGAATATTGTTCCAGAGTGTTGGCCATTTAATAGTGTTCATCTTTGAACCTGCTTCTGTGTTTGCTCTCTGAATAAAGAGCTCACTGCTCTGTCTTGTGTTGGTTCCCCTTATATCCCTGACTGTTTTTAAATCAAATAGCTATTTATATCTATCTACCTTGGCTGGTTCCCCCTTTAATTGGGGGGTAGCCGACATCAAGAAAGGAAAACAATAAGGGGATTACTTTGCTCTATGGGCAATGACGAGGGAGCTAGCGACCGTTCAGATGGCACTGCTGGAGTGCCACAGCCCATCCTCCCGGCTCTTCCACAACCTGTGTCGCTTCACAACTGTCAACTCCTCCTACTGCCGCTACCACAGGGCTAACTCTGTAAGATGTAGCCCCGTGGTAACAACAGATGGCCATCAGAGCTCATTCACCTCTCTTACAACTCCATCAATATACAAATTGAACAGCCATGGTGACATCACACATCCCTGTCTCAGTCCCACACTCATTGGAAACCACTCACTCACTTCATTCCCTACCCTAACACAAGCTCTACTGCCCTCATACAAACTCTTCACTGCATGCAACAATTTACCATTAATTCCATGTAATTTCAAAACATTCCACATAGCCTCTCTATCAACTCTATCAAATAGCCAGCTAGGATAATGATGGTCCAAAATTTTGTATACAAAAACATAAATAGGAAAGCGACCTTGCTTTGTGCCCGCAGCCACCCAAGTTTATTGAGAGCTGGTGTGATGTAGTCATATTTCCTTATTCCTCCCAGGGCAACTCGAGCTGCAAAATTAATAAGCTTCTGTATTCTGTTTATCTGAGTCTTAATGGTAGCTCCCCAAACAGTTGTGCAGTAATTAATGGGACTTAGGGCTAGAGATTCAACAACAGTTATTCGAGTGGTAGTCTCAAAATTGTCTTTTATACGTGATAAGTACATTAATGTTCCTGTAACCTTTTTGCATTCTTTATCTATGTGGGAATCAAACAACATGTAGTTATCAAAGTGAATTCCTGGGTTTTTGATTGTTTTGCTAGGTGTAATATTATTGTCGCAAAAATTAATTGTTGTGTTTTCTGGAATTTGTGCTATTTGGAACTTTGAACCAATAAACATGTATTGTGTTTTACTTTCGTTAATTAACAGCCCAATTTCTTGGAAATAGGTTTTAATTTTTGACAGAGTGTTTTCTGCTCTTAAGGTTAGCTCTGGGAGATTATTAATATCACCACTAAGGAGTAGTTGGGTGTCATCTGCATATTGTACGACTAGACAGTCAGAAATGAAAGAAGATAGATCATTTACGTAAATGGAGAAGAAGATAGGACCAAGTACTGATCCCTGTGGAACACCAAATAATAAATTTTTTGGAATAGAGATAATGTTGTTAAGACATAAAGATTGTTCTCGATTAGATAAATACTCTCTAAACCAGCTCAGATCAATATTTAGGCTAGTACATTTACGTATAAGAATTTCATGGTTTACACTGTCGAAGGTTTTCGATAAGTCTAATAATACAAGCAGAGATATTTTTTTCATATCTATATTATTATAGATACTATTCGTATCTTTGAGCAGTGCAGCTTCCGTCTAGAGTTTCGGTCTGAAACCATGTTGGTTAATAAATAATAGTCTATTTGACTCTAAATATGACATAAGATGGCAGGCAACAATTTTTTCTAATATTTTAGAGAAAATGGGTTGCAGGGAAATGGGACGATAGTTTGTCACATCTTCTCTGTCCCCCTTTTTATACAGAGGTATTACATGTGATTTTTTCCAAGTGTCAGGAAACTTTTTGGTAACAATGGAAGTGTTCATAATAGTCCGAATATAAGATACAATCATGGGTAGAAAATCTTTGATGAACTGAAATGGTATACCATCTGGACCATAAGAGCCAGAGTTTCTTAGGCTCTTTATGGTAAGAAGTAGGGTGGCACAATCGATAGGATTTATCTTGAAGTACTCTCTTGTGCTTACATTGGAAGAATTGTCCTTCCAGCAATTTCTCATATTCATTGAGTTTATGTTTTCTTGTGTTTTCTCATATGTATTTTTGCCAACGTTAGAAAAATAGTTATTAAAGTTTTCCGCCTTGTCTTTCATCTCCGTATTATTTTCATAACTTTCTGAGGTAGTCTTTTCATTTGGCATCATGCTTCGTATCACTTTCCATGTTGCTGCTGTATCATGTCTAGAGTCATTAAATTGTTTTTTGTAAAAGTCTTTTTTACTTACATTGATGAGAGATCTGACACGTTTCTTTTCTGCTTTATAACGTTGTCGGAGAGACATATCATATCTATTAATTTTTAGCTCTTTTTTGTATTTGATTTCTGATTTGCATTACCTATTTGATGCCATTACTTTGCCGGGGGCCGAGGGGCGGGTTATTTTTCTTGTTACAATGGGTGCACAACTATCTAAGCATGCACGAAAGACTTTTGTTAGAATCTCAACCTGCAAATCAACGTTATATATGTTTTTAATTCTATTAAGTGCATTTGTGTTGTTGATTAATGTTTCACAAAAGATATTAGGGGAGTAATTTTTTTCACACTGGGGTGTCTTGAAGAGAGGCTTCCTTTTGGGCTTGTTTATGTTTAGCATAGCAATGTTCAGCTCGTGATCTGCAATTGGGCAGGGAACTACGTCCCAATAGGGTATACTTTCCACTTTATTTGTTATTATCAGATCTATAAGAGTCCTAGAATTAGGGATTATGTGGGTCGATTTTGTCACTATTTGTGTTAACTTCACAGTGTTGATCACCCTTTTTCATTTTGTTATCTGTTGAGAGCAAGTCATCATTAAAGTCACCATGTATGCTTATGGCTTTATGGTGCACACAGATATTTCTGAATGTTTCTAGCAGATGATCGAATGAACTGGTAGATGCTTTAGGGTGACGGTAAACACACCCTACAATGAAAGATGGAAGTTTCTGATACTGCACAGTGATCCATAAATCTTCGAGCTCTTCAGTTTTTTCTAAACCTGTGGTTATTTCTGATGCATTAAGATTATTTCTAACATAAATACAGACCCCACCCCCTCGGCCATTATCATTGCAAAATATTTTAAACTCTGGGATATTCACATATTTATTTTCAGTTGTAGGAGGAAGCCAAGTTTCATTTACACAGAGGATGTCTATGTTGTAGTCTTTTGCTAGCATTATCATTTCCCCAAAGTGAGTGAGAAGGGACTGAACGTTCACATGTACTAATGCTACATTCTTACCATGTTTCATCAGGGTGGTATCCAGAGTCATAGTTGTAGTTTGTTCTTGGAATTGTCCCTGATGTGTTTTGACTGTGTGATTTAGCTGGGAATTCATCATTATAGTGTGTTCTGGGGTTAGCCCATGGATCCTGGTGTGTATACCTGCCGTTGGATGGGTAACGCTGATTTGAGTACATGCCATGGTATGATCGGGCCTTCCCAAAGATTGCATGCCTAGGTGAGTGTCTAGGGTTGTAAGATCCATCTCTCCAGGAGAAGTCTCTTATGCATGGACGGCGATAAGAGAGGTTTGTATTGTGTCTCTTTCTGTTGTCTCGCGGATAGGGGATTGTTTCATAAGCTCTTTGTTGTTTATTTTGGTATGATTGTAGTTTGGGATATTTTGTAGATAACCCAGGATGTGTCCATTGTTTGCCCTTGCGAAATGGCTGGACAATTATGCCTGTAGGCCATTGATTCAGTTTGTAAGGCACATATTCAAATCCTTTTGATATTGTTATTGTGAAGGAGACCCATTTTGGTTTGCGAGAAAGCTCCTTAATCAAGATGTCTTCAGAGGGAATGCCTTGATTTGTCAATATATTACATATCTCTCTCTCAAAGGGGTTGCCAGGAAAGCGAATATATATTTGAGCTGTAACCCTTCCACTTGCATTATTGAGTAACTGTGGCTGTGGGGGAGAGGACTTCGATGGAATGCTTAGATTAAAGACTGCTGCTATTTTGAATTTTCTGTTTTCTTCTTTCTTTTGTAGCCTATTGCTGGGTTGGTTATTTGTGCTGGAAGGTGTATTTTGGTTGTCCTGGTTAGTGATAGTTGCTGTGTTGTTAGGAGTAGTGGATATGGGCTTTATATCTTGTTCGTCGTTTTGCAACCTTTACCAGGTTGGTTATTTGTGCTGGGAAGAATCTTGTTCTGGTTAGTGCTTGTTGTTGTGTTGTTTGGAGTAGTGGGGAAGGACGCTGTTGTTTCATCACTATTTTGTAACCTGTTACTGAGTTGATTATTTATGCTAGATGGTGTATTCAGGTTGTCTTGTTGACTATCACTTTTATGTGGATCTACCTCTTCTTCACTACCACTGTCCATTCGGCTTCCAATGCACTGAAGGAATGGTAAGTAGAGACAGAAAACCTAGTGTGCAAAACCTGAGGATTGTTGATAGAAGGGACATCATCGTTGTTAGGTGACAGCACTGAATTGAGAGGTGGTGATGTTTCTAATAGCAGTTTCAACCTAGAATTATCTCTTTTAAGTAGGACAATGTCAGATTCTAGCAAACCCACCTTGTGTTGTAAGGCTTTCACCTCTTCAGCATCTGCTTCCAAAATTCTCACCTTATCTGCAAGGCTTTCTATCCTTTAGTGTAGGTCTCCTAGGTCGTGTGTTTTTTCAGACTCTATGGATTTTACAACCGAAGTTTGAGATTGAAAGAGTTTGTCAAGTTCACCATTCATTGAGATATTCAGGACACGTGCACTAAAAGTGGTGATATTTGTAATTATATAATTTTTTACTTGCTTTTTTATGATGTGTTTACCATTGTGTTGTGGAAAGAGTTCCACTACCTTTGAAAGAAATAGCTGACTTGTTTTGTACAGAGTGTCTTTTTTGTTTTTTTCCAATTCCCTTCTGATGTCCTCACGTGAATATACGAATATTCTGTCCAGAGATAATATATACACTTTGGGAAAATTATCAGTATTTACACACTGAAGGTCAAAAAGGTCAACTTTTTCTGATGAGGACACTCTGATGTGAATGGGAGGGGAACTGTGGTATGAGGGAACTGCAGGTTCACCTAAGAAAGGTCCTTTTTAGGTCGGTCGCGAGAGGATATGATTGAAATCGGTAACACTAGGAGAGACACTCTCAACGGGTTTTTTTTAGTTGTTATAAGATTATAATGAATTTTCTTTGTATTTTTTTAAACACTAAAGTTGTCATAATCATTCTGACTTAAATTTGAAGGTTTATATTTCAGTATGATTTCGTTAATTTTGTAATATTGAATTTAAACTCTGTCACTTGATAAACGCAATATTATCAGGAGCTCAATGCGTACACATCCTCCCCCACACAACCAAGAAGCGAAGTCGCCCATTTTACATTAGCATCTAGTCATTTCATAATACAGTTTTGCTCATCATGCTTTTTCTTGGGAGGGCTGGTAATTGCAGTCCCTGGATTAACTAGTTATTTTGGTAGAGTCATTCTGTACACCTCTCAGAGATTATTTATAAAGAGAAAGTGTTCATTCTCTGAGACAAAAGATTAGGTAATGATAAAATGCCTGACTCATGAAATGACGAGAACTGACAGAATATCGACATTATAATAAATATTATTATAATTAATGAACAAGCAACGTTTTATGCCATAATTAGTCCCCATTCGAGTTATTACTATTATTATTATTATTATTATTATTATTATTATTATTATTATTATTATTATTATTATTATTATTATTATACGGAAAACAGATGTTGGAAGAAAGTTATCGGATAAGAGAGCTGGGATGAATTGGACATATGGAAAGACTAACGGTGCTAATTGGGGTCGTATCTACATGTCATGAATCTACTTTGGTATGTGATCTACACTTTATATTGTGATCTATAATCTAACCTAATCTAACCCAACCCCTATTTAGCATTTTTAGCCGATGTAAGTGCTGTTTATCACTAGAATATCTACGGTGTAGATATTTTTTCCTTGTAGATATCACACCAAAGTAGCACCAGACTAACTTAGGGACGCCTGACACAGAACCTTTCCAAACGCCAAAAACATGGAGAAGGATGCCCTCGTCTCCAAATCGTATCCCTACTAGGGGCGTGGATGACCTCCTGCTGGTCCCAACGGCCAACCAAGGCATATACTCACAGCTCGAAGGTACCGGCTGTCTCCCTGGTTGTCAGGCTGGTTCATGCACACTCTAATGCCAGTTAGAGCCGCCTTTCCAAGCGCAAACGAGATGGAGACTGACGCATTATTATTATTATTATTATTATTATTATTATTATTATTATTATTATTATTATTATTATTATTATTATTATTATTATTATTATTATTATTATTATTATTATTCTGAGATGGAAAACAGGTGTTCGAAGAAAGCACGGACAGCCTCTTGCCAGATTAGAATACAACCAAAACATGCTTCACCACCATCTCAAAGATCTTAACAGTGTCTTCCTGCTTGTCAGGCTGGCTCCTGCACCTTCCAACACTAGTTAGAACCGCCTTTCTGGAAATAAACAAGATGGAGATGGACGCCCTCATCTCAAAGGACAACTTCCTGCTAGATGCATAAACGGCCTCCTGCCAAACTCTACCCAACAAAGGTCTTCGCAATGTCTCTCTGCCTGTTAGGCTGGCTCCTATGCTTCCCAAAGCCTCACTCTCACTCTCTACAGATGCAAGTGACTAGGCTGTGGGTGCAGACTTCTTCACAAAGCACCACCTCCTCATAGTCATTGCTAACAACCCTTGAAATTTACCACCACACAGAGATGCATGGCTCACAATCATGTAAACCAACTCACAAACCAAAGTGCAAGTCAGCATAGCCAAATTTCTGCCCAGCCACCAAACCTTTCATCCGTCATTCACAAGCAACCTGGATCACCCACAACTTGTGTATTTCGTATTTTGCATTTTGCATCATATTTTGTATTTTATATACTACGATATAAATATTCGGTGTCTAATGTAAGCACATTAGTTCCTTCTTTTTCAAAAAGGGGAAGAATCCTGCATCATCATCTGTAAACATGTGAGATAAATACGGACACAGACACTGAGATGTATGTGCTACCTTTCTTTATATTATATAACCATTTCTTATACCATTAATTTACCATGTTTATTTAGTACTGTGCATTCGTATCTCACATTTAATTACCCATGTCTCTCTTTGTTGCATCAGCTAATATTTGCATTTTGTGGTGTCAATGCAAGACACAGTAACAATGTAAGTGCCTAGCCTCTTGCATCGCGTTTGCGCAAACTAGTTGAGTCGCGTTCGCTCACTAGAGACGACCAGGTGTTAGCTGTTCTCCTTTCCTGTAAATATATAGCCTTATTGTGTGTGTTGTTACTTTAAGTAACAAAACCTCTGTGAAGAAGGAGTTTCCTTCCAGACCTACTGATATCGAGACATACATGGTGCAGTAAGTAACTTCTTTCTAGGTTCTAAGTAACATTACATGTAAACCCGAGCAGGTGGCTATCTACCCTGCATCCCTTGTGTTTATTTATAAAGAAACTCTTGGACTAGTGCTATAGCAGTAATAGTGTTATATCATCTTGTGTGTGCAGTGCATGTTGAAGTGTTCCCAGTATATATTTCCTTTTCTTACTGGGCATAAAATCACTTAATTGGTTCAGCTCGCTCTACAGAGCGACACACCTCTATTTACATCAAGAACTCCAAGTGCACTGATCTAGCCTCCCGCAAGGCAACTTGCTGCCACCTCACAACCACACTAACACACATACACACACACTCTCTCCATCGTTGCTTATATAAATTCTCCTGTTCCTATCTTACACAGAAGAGTTATAATAAGGTTTTTTTTTTGCTGCTCTGAGCATTCAAGAATGAAATAGAATATCATGGAATGCTATCCTTTTTCTGCTGAGTGTGAGGACACCCAACATGACCAGGTGGACTTAGAATGAATCTGAGGCTACTCAAAAGAGCCACCGAGTTCCCACTCTCAGCCCACATTACATCCACCCCATCAGAGCTTCTGCTGCTGAATTCCAGCGCTTGACTAAATATCTGAGGAGTCCAGACACTGTGATGAGGTTCTCAGACGGGAAAAAGAGGAAGCTAGAAGACTGGAAGGGGACAACAGCGGAGGAAGCTATGAGGATATAAGATGAAGCTAGACAAAGGGAAGATACTGAACGTTTCATGACCCTTATTCAGCTTTTACCGGCACCCAAGATAACTGTGCCAGCTGAGCCTCATATTACAGCTTCACCTGCAGGCTTTCCGATTTCTACAGCTACATCTACAGTTCCTACAATTTCAAATGCTACACCTACAGCCTCTACAATATCTACAGAAGCATCCACAGCTCCTGCAACTTCTACAATGTCACCTACAGTTCTCATTTCTCAGGAACCATTGGCACAGAGCCCCCCAAGATTACAAGCTGATACTACATATCAGGGTTTTGGAGAGTGGTGTCTACATTAGAATGATTTTTCTACAATGATTGACCTTCAGAAGATGCTGAGAGATAAACAATTGATCCAGTTTTGGATATGCATATCTCTAGACATACAAAGAATACTAAAACACACCCTTGGAATAGCCCCAGATACAGATTTGGCGGTATATGAAGTTCTGGATCAGCTACAGTCATACATCAAATGCCAATGTAACGAAGCTTTACGTAGAGGTGAACTCTTTTGTACCAAACAAGATAACGGTGAACTTTTTTTCAACTTTTACAAGCATCTGAAGAATTTGGCTGAGGAGGTGAATCTATATTCAGGTGACCCACTGACCCGTGCTGACACTCAGTTAAAAATGGTAGCATTAATCGGTGTCAGGGATGAGGAATTGATACAACGCCTAATTTCGATGGACACACGAGCATCATTACGGGATATAGTAAACTGCTACCACTTGTACAAGACTACCCGAAGTACAACCTCCACCATACACTCCTTACCAACTCAGCTGTGCACTATCTCCTCTTACAATATGGATAAGCATCAGACAAAGAAGGATACTTCACATCAGACTTCTGTTTCAGGACATTTCGAGAAGCCTCCAATTTCTCTCCCCACTTCAGTTACAAGTGGACCCTGGCATGGCCCAGGTAAGTGCCTCACTGCTGAGGGCACCTGTCACAATTGCAACCACTGGAGTCATTGGTCCAACACCACCAAGTGCCACACCAAGGATGCCCAGTGCCATTTTTGTAGCAAGACAGGACACTATGACAGGTGCTGCCAAACAAGAATGAAGGATAATGGACAGGATGGTTCTTCTAGCAGGGGTAGAGCCTCCCTCTCTGCTCAACGATTCCTGGCAAGATAAAATAGCAACTTTTGTCATGTTGGATCAGCTCCTTCCTTTGATAACAAGACTCCAAAGCCTACATATGTCCACCTGGTATATGGCAACTTTACTTCATGACTCCAGATACTTCCTGACACAGGTGCGGATGTCACCGTTATGGGCAAATTCCACCTTGATTTTCTCTGCATTCCTCGAAGTAGCTTGCACTCCCCGTCTTCAGCGACTATGCTTACTGCAGATGGTTCCAAGATGGCACTCCTCCCTTGGTTCTTTACAGGCTACCCTCCACCTCAACACTAAGTCCTGTACTGCTGAGATAAAAGTTCATGAAGCAGAGTAAGCCCCACTCCTCTCATATGCTCATTGCCATGAGTTGGCGATAGTCTAGCCCAACTACCTGAAGCCAATTTTGAAGGTGAAACATGTCAACACATCTTCTCAATTGCCCTCTCTGCTACCATGTCCCGTTTGCCTGCAAAGGATTACTTTTTTCAGGAATTCAAGGATTTGCTGGCCTCTAATGCTGATCTAAGCACGGCCTCACTGAAGCCAATGGTGGACCAACCCATGAGAATCCACCTGTAAGGATGATGTTGCCCCTTCATTCCATAACCAAAGTAAGGAAGAAATCGATTCTTTGGTCCAACAGGGCATCATCAAGCCAGTTGGTGATGACCCATCAAAAAGGTGCCACCCTCTCGTTGTAGCCCCAAAGGATCGAGGTGTTCATATCACGGTCAAGCTCACACACCTCACCCATCAGGCGTTATGACTGACTCACCCCTCTCCAACGCGCTTTCACCGCCCATCTGCAGCGTTGCCACATTGTCACGTTACTTTACCACAGCAAACACCTTATGCAGGTACTGGCAAATGGAACCTGCCGAGGAAGATCAACACCTCACTACTTTCATCACCTGAAATGGACGTTTCAAACACTGGACCCATGGGCTTCGCAGCTACTGGTGACACCTTCTGCCTCTGTGGTGACATAGCCCTTCAAGGTAAAGAAAATTGTCTTACAGTTGTTGACGATATTCTCCTATATGATGAAGATTTCTTGAAACATCTCCAAAGGATACACCAGATGCTCTCTAGATGTCAAAGGCATAGGATCACCCTGAACAAAGAAAAGTTTGTAGTTGCTGCATTTAGTGTGAGCTTCTATGGATGCAACCTCTAATCATATGGCATTTCCACAGCCGAGGTCTAAGTCAGTGCCATTCGTGACCTCCCTACTCCCACCAACCTGACTGATCTCTGTTTGTTCATGGGCCTGGTGAACCAGTTGGCAGGGTTCACCACAGACAATGCCTCTGCTGCCCAACCTCTACACCCAATGATGAGCCCCAAAAGGAAATTTACATGAACCTTGGATCTTGATGAGGCATTCTGCTGGGTCAAGACATCACTCCTCTGACAGCCTGTCCTTGCACCTTTAGACCTGACTTTACCAGTCTTCCTACAGACTGACGCCTCCAATCTCTATGGAATTGGTTACGTCTTACTGCAAGATCATGGCCAAGGCCAGATGTGACTCATTCAGTGTGGCTCTCGCTTCCTTACTGATGTTGAGACCCTTTACGGCACCATGGAACTGGAATTGCTTGCTACTGCTTGGGCAGTATCTAATTGTAGACTGTATTTAACCAACCTCCAAAATTTCACCCTGATGACGGACCATTGACCGCTGGTTTGTATCCTGAACCATTACACCTTGGACTCAGTTGAGAATCCCCACGTCCAACGCCTCAAGAAGAAACTTTCGCCCTACTTGTTCAAAGCTGTGTGGCATGCTGGGAAACACCTCTGCATTCCTGAAGCCTTATCACAAGCCCCAGTCAGCCACCCCATGCCAGAGGACAAGATACCTGCTGCCGATGTTGTGACATACCTCAGAAT
This sequence comes from Halocaridina rubra, assembly GCA_037179515.1. Classification (NCBI taxonomy): domain Eukaryota; kingdom Metazoa; phylum Arthropoda; class Malacostraca; order Decapoda; family Atyidae; genus Halocaridina; species Halocaridina rubra. The sequence continues at coordinate 38,400 of JAXCGZ010000531.1, read as the reverse complement.
CATCATCACCATCAACAACATCAACTCCAAAGAATATTCTTCACTTCATAATGCCAATAGGACCTTACAGGATCTCCACACTACTGCACGCATGGGTCCGTTGTACACCATTCTGCTTGAAGCCGTGACTTCAGGACTTCCTTCCAATCAAAACGAGTTATCCGCTGCCATCCTTCCATGCTGGACAAAACGAGACAGCCTTTATGCAGATGGGAAACTTGTCTTATACCGCCAAAGGTTGTGGTTCCTGCTGCTCTTCACAGCCACACCCTCACTCGCATGCATGACAGTCAAAGAGGTGTGGAAGCCACGAAGCATCGAGCAAGACAAACAGCTTTCTGGCCTGGCATCGTTTCTAACATTGAGAATACTGTCAGTGCCTGTGATTTATGTCAGATGTTGCAGTCCAGCCAACTGCAGGAACCCCTCATGTGTGATGACCACCCCAGCCAACCTTTAAAGTCAGTCTCTGCAGTTTTCTTCAGTGTTGCGGGGAAATCCTTTCTTATCATCACTGACTAACTCTTGGGGTGGCCTGTTGTCATCCCCTGTGGAAGTGATATCACCACTTCATACACCACGCATATGTTTTTCCGGTATTTCAAGGAAATAGGTGTCCCTCTCCACCTAAGGTCTGACATCAAACCCCAGTTTGTCAGCACTGGCATCCAGAAGATCATGGAGTGATAGGGCGTCCACCATGCAGTATCCTCTTCACATTACCCCCAGTCCAATGGCCACATCGAGACTGCAGTGAAATCTGTCAAGTCTCATCCTAAAGCTGGCACCCTCTGGGGAAATAAACTGTGAAGACTTCTACTGGGGTTTACTGGAACTTCGCAACACCCTTAACTTCACAAGACGCTACCCGGCACAGATACTATATGGTCGCCCAGTTTATTCATATGTTCCTGCCCATCCTGAGTCCTTTTGTAAGGAGTGACAGGCCAAGACAGAAGATTGTGATCGCCAAGCTGCTGCTTGTGCTGACCAGGAGTAGGCTCAGTGTTTGACAGACTGTTCGTATCCCAGACCCGATGAGTCACCGATGGGACAAGGTTGGGGTTATCATGGCCGTGGCAGGACCAGAAATTATGAGGGTCGCCTTCCTAGTGGTCGGATTTGTTGACAAAATAGACGTTTCCTTTGCCCAGTGCCCTCGCCAAGTGTTGGCCCCCTCCCCCATATACTTGTGGCACCTTGCTCAGACCAGAAAATTAAGTCCTCTTTCGCTGATCCCCCCATTACCCCACGTCGCTCTCAAAGGCTCCTGGAAAAGCTGCTTGAGATGGTACTACAAACATGAGGGGGGAGGGAAGTGTGAATATGTAAGTTAAATAGACACAAACACTGAGATGTATGTGCTACCATTCTTTATATTATGTAACCATTTCTTACTCCATACATCTACCATGTTTAGTATGGACTATGCATTTATATCTCAACTTTAATTACCGATGTCTCTCTTTGTTGCATCAGCTAATATTTGCATTTTGGTGAATTGATGTGAGACGCAGCAACGAAGTAGGTGTATATTTATAAACCTATAAAATTCCCTAGACTGCATCCTGACCATATCATTTGAAATATGATCTTATCTACCTAATACCTCCCCAGAGTGCACTTCGCACTACTATGCAATCAGCAATATGTAAATGTAAATTGCAAATTTTGACTAACATATTAAGTCTATAGTTAGTCTAATAAATCTCCAATGAAGTATTCGAAATGTAACCTCTTCTTTTCACTTTCCCTACCAAAGACGTGCAATATATATATATATATATATATATATATATATATATATATATATATATATATATATATATATATATATATATATATATATATATATATATATATATATATATATATATATATATATATATATATATATATATATATATATATATATATATATATATATATATATATATATATATATATATATATATATATATATATATATACATATATATATATATATATATATATATATATATATATATATATATATATATATATATATGTATGTATGTATGTATGTATGTATGTATGTATGTATGTATGTATGTATGTATGTGATTACCTAATTGTGTTTACGGGAAAGAGCCCAAAGCTCGTATCTTCCCGTCTCCTGATCGGTTCCATTTTTAGACTTAGTGATACTTATCATACCTGTCCTTAAAACTATGGATTGAGGTAGCATTAACTACCTCCTCGCTTAGCGAATTCCAATTATCAACTACTCTTACACTGAAAAAGTATTTCCTTACATCCTGCAAACAAGTTTTCTTCCGAAGCTTCAAACTATGACCTCTAGTTCTAGAGCCAGCCATATCGAAATATCGATCCCTATCCACTCTATCATAACCGTGAAGGAATTTAAAGACTGTCACCATATCCCCCCTTAATCTTCTAGCTTCGAGTGATGGCAAGTCTAATTCCCTCAGCCTCTCATCATAACCGAGATTGCGTATTTCTGGACCAGGTTTCGTGGCATGTCTTTGAACTTTTTCAAGCTTAGCTATGTGCTTTTTCAAGTGCGGATTCCAAAAGGGGGCTGCATATTCGAGTTTTGGCCTCACATAGGTTACATAAATATTTCTGAACATTTCCTTGTCCATGTGCCTGAAGGCTACCCTTACATTTGATAAGAATGCATATGCTGCCCTTACTACGCCATTTATATGTATTTCTGGAGACAAATCTGCCAATATGTTTACTCCTAGATCTCTCTCATTTTCTGTCTCCTGAAGTTGTACTCCAGCCACCGAGTAGTCAAGCTTGGGCCTTCTTGCACTTGTACCCATTCTCATTACCTTACATTTTGAGGTATTGAATTTCATTAGCCACTTTTCTGACCACTCATGCAGATTATTTAGATCCTCCTGAAGTTCTCTACCATTGTTCTCGTTTTTTACTTTCTTCACAATCTTTGCATCATCTGCAAACATATTCATGAATGAATTTACAGACTCTGGTAGGTCATTTACATATACAAGGAACAAAAGTGGCCCTAACACTGAACCCTGTGGAACTCCACTACTAACTCTTCTCCATTCAGACACTGAGTGTCTTACTCTAACCCTCTGTTCCCTTCCTTCTAAGTAAGTTTTTATCCATTCCAAGACATTTCCACCTATTCTAGCCATTGATTGCAGCTTCCTAATAAGTCTCCCATGTGGAACAGTGTCAAACGCTTTCTGGAAGTCTAGGAATATGCAATCTGCCCAGCCCTCTCTTTCCTGTAAGATTTGGCTTACCTCATCATAAAATTCTAATAAGTTTGTTACTGTTGATCTTCCTTCTCTGAAGCCATGTTGCCTCACTGACAAAAAGTTGAAGGATTCCAAGTGAAGAGAGATATGTTTCCTTAGTAGTTTCTCCATAACTTTGCAAACTATGCTGGTCAAGGAAACTGGTCTATAGTTCAGAGCCGTATCCCTCCTTCCCTTTTTGAAGATAGGTATCACATTTGCTTGTTTCCAGCATCTTGGAATCTCCCCCGACTCCAATGACTCCTTAAATATGATACTTAGTGCCACTGATATTGTGTTTGCGCATTTTTTAAGCACATGAGGGGATATGTCATCAGGACCTGTAGCTTTATGAACATCTAAATCCATCAGCGCTTTGCATACCTCTGTGGCTGTAAGGTTGATGTTCTCTAATACCGGCCCTTGAGCTTCTATCACTGCAATCTGAGGGGGTGGGGTATTTTCTACTGTAAATACTGACTGAAACTCCTTGTTCAATTCTTTGCAGATCTCTTCGTCCGTCTCAGTGATGCTTCCATCCGCTCTCTTTAGCCTTAAAACCTGTTCTTTTACCTTCAGTTTTCCTCTGATAAAGCTGTGGAAAAGCTTGGGATTTTCTTTCGCCTTCCTGGTGATGTCCCTCTCATAATCTTTCTCTGCCTCTCTCCTTTTACTTAGGTAGTCATTTCTTGCTCTTTTGTAGGTTTGCCAGGCATTTATGTTTTTTCTCCTCCTATACCTTTTCCAGCATTTGTCTCTCCACTCCTTAGCTCTTTTACACCCATTATCGAACCATTTCTCTCTGGCATGAATTACACCTACTTTGGTGACAGGTATGCAGCAATCTACAATCTTCCCATATTTCTCACAAAAGATGTCATACATTTCTTGTACAGATTTGTTGTAAAATAAGGTTCTCCAGTCAATAACTGCAAAAAGCTCATTCATTTTGATGTAATCTCCTTTCTGATAGTTCCTCCTCATGTCCTCAGTGCCTCTACTCTCAGGAAGAATGTCTTCAATGATATACTCCATCAACAACACACAGTGGTCACTCTTTCCAATTGGTGGTTCATACTCAATATTTTCAATATCCAACACATTATCTGTGAACACCAGATCAAGTAGTGATGGCTCATCCCCACCCCTGGCTCTTGTTGGTTCCATTACATGTTGGTGTAGGAAATTCCCTTGTACGCAATCTAGGAATCTTGCCCCAAAGGAGTCCTCACCACTGTGTGGGTCAAGATTTATCCAATCTATCTCTTTATGATTAAAGTCTCCCATAATCAAAATCCTACATTTTTTCTCCCGCGCCATGTTAACAACTGAGTTTATGACTTCAGTCGTACCTATATGACTTTCCTCATAAATTTCAAGCCTATTTTGGTTCCTTGGTGGGTTGTATACAACAGTTATTATAATGCTCTCTGACCCAGTATTTATGCGAGCAACAAGAAATTCCCTGAACTCACTTTCTATAGCCAAGTTTATCTCTTCAACTTGAATCCTCTCACTTATGAGCAGTGCTATCCCTCCACCAGTCCTCTCAGATCTTTCGACCCTTAGTATTCTGAAGCCCTTAGGAAAAACTGTGACACTGTTTATGTCCTCACTCAACTTAGTCTCTGTAATTGCTACTATATCTGCCTTACTGTTGTGAATCCTATCTTTTAATTCTACTGCCTTACCAGCTAATCCATCAGCATTTGTGTATAACAATCTTAATGAGGCCCCATCCCCTGATCTTCTGTCATTATCTTCTTTATCTCCCCTTTGTCTGGAAGTATTCCGTAACGAAAATTTTTCTTCTCTTCTTCATTTCTTTCATCATTTAACCTTCTTGCCTCTTGCAACAAGTTTTTGATCTTTCCCATCTCTTCCTGTGTTCTGTATCGTCTAATGAACACTTCTTTGCATTCTTGAAGGTCTTTTAGACTTTTTTTTCTCAACAATATTTCCCTACATGTCTCCCCTCTCTCAAAGGTTACTTTTGTTGGTCTCGGCTTTCCTTCCCTCGAATATTTACCTAGTTGGTGTATGTTTACAATATCCTCAGGACCACATACTACTCCAAGCTTTCTTATCAGGTCTACAACCCTAGCTTTATTTTCTTCAAGTCTCCCCTGCCATGTTGGCTCCTGGGATTCACTTATGCCTGAGATTACCACTGTCTTCTCCTTATCAAGTGCCTGTCTGATGAGTGGGTTTGCCCTTTCCATCACAACGTCTTTCATTTTTTCGATTACTGTCTCTTTATAGTCAACTGTTTGTATGTTTTCCAGTGCCACCACCTTTACAGCCTCTTTTACTGCCACATTCCCCTTTAGTGCATCAGCAAAGGACGTTTTCATGGCATCATTTTCCATATTCAGCTCCTGGAACTCTTTTCTGAACTGTTCAATGTTTTCCTTAATCTGAACATGTATGTATGTATGTATGTATGTATATATATATATATATATATATATATATATATATATATATATATATATATATATATATATATATATATATATATATATATATATATATATATATATATATATATATATATATATATATATATATATATATATATATATATATATATATATATATATATATATATATATATATATATATATATATATTATATAT
>JAXCGZ010000531.1:25000-27500 GCA_037179515.1 Halocaridina rubra | reverse complement strand
GATATCCTGCAAGTAACACAGATTTTAAAAAGTGACTCCACACACAGTTCTTGTGCTTCAACGAGAAAATATGATACTTTTGGAGATGACACATATGAATATATGAGGGTGAATGCAACAGACAGCGTGCAAGGGAGACGAAGAGTTGAGGAGATGCAAGCAAATGCAAGACCCAGTTCTCTAAAGGATCCTTACGATACATTCGATAACATTGAGGTCAAGTTAATTGACAACACCTATTTTGTTAAAGACGGGGCAGAAGAAGCTCTGTATTGTTTAGATAATCAAATCGTGAGTGGGAATAATAGTCTCGAAATTCTGTGTACACAAGTTGATGTTAAGCTTAATGATAAAGAGTATGGCTCAAATAAGTGTTCAAATATTGTAAATGGAGATGAAAATACTACTCATTTGCCTCCTCATAATACTACATCATCCTTATCAAGCGTTAATTTTGGCAAAGGGTTTCATAATAACCATATCTTCGACTCACAGCCAATTATTACACCTCCATCTAGCATTGATTCCATTAGAATTAACCAGGAAAATGCTACAATTCAACAATATGAGAATAGTATTAGAAATAAGAATACATTGAATGGTCCATTAACAGACTGCTCTGAATTACTGCTACCCGTCATGGAAACACGGAAAAATGGAGATATTGATTATGTCACACCTTTTGAGGAGTCTAGAAATGTAATGGAAGAGCTCAGTTGGGAAGGACAAAAGTTAGCCCAAAAAGAATGGGATTCCATGGTAAGTTCCATGCCTTGTAATGCCTCAGACGACTTCAGTTGTCCAGTAAACATGAGGGAAAACTGGTTGTGTTCATTCGAAGATACAGCAGGAAATTTAGAAGAACTCATTAGGGATGAACTTAATCCTTTATTTATCTTGAGATCTTACCACCATGAAGAAAAAGAAGTCGACATTATTCCTGATGACAACATTCAAATCGAAAGACCACTCCTAGGCACCAAATCCCTTCCACCCAACAATGACCCCATGGATAGTCTGGAAACATTTTACGATCTCCAAATCCCTGAGTATGAAATATCATTCTCTGGGAATCTGCGTGATTCTGAAAGACTTTCCTCAGATGCGGAAGTATTTCAAATCTTTAGCGAAGTTGCAGTCCCACCCCCAAACCAATTTGCTAATGATAATGCTACATCTGCCATACTTGAAAGTGAAATACGAAATAAATTGCAGCCTATTAACCCTATAGAATATCATAAGGAGAAAAATACTTTCCAGAGTTATGATTATCAAGGAGATATTTCCTTTACAATTAATGAAACTGATTTACATTTTAATAGTCTCTTAAAAGATATCGAAATCGATTGTAAGGAAACCATAGAAGAAAATATATATGATAAGGTACCAGGAAGTACTAGAGAAAATGATCCTAAAGCCACTGACGTAAAACTTGATGAAGTATTTCATAATACACCTGACAAAAATAAAGAGAGCAACCGATTATTCGAATTACCATGTGAGCTGAACTCTAGTAAAAATAAAGTGGAGACGAGTAGTGTTTTTTCTCGTTCCGCAATACCACCATATTCAAACAAAGGTTTGCAGGCGAACCCAACTCATCTTGTTTTGACCAACTCAGAGACGATTAAAGAGGTAAATGCCGCTCATACGAAAAAGTTTTGTGATAAATCCAAGTGGTGCATGGATTTTCAACATCAAGGCAATATTGTAAACATTGAGAATGCTCAATATGAAGCCAAAATGAAAGAAAAAGAAATTAATTCCCTAATCCCGAAATCGGAGTTTGAATATGACACAAGAGTTGAGCTTGCGAATAATGCTTTCAAAGATATCACCGATGTATCAGAGGACCTGAAAAATGGCAGTTCCATTTACTTCCATGAACAAAACCGGGATTTTTCCCAGAAATTTCCAGTGAATGTGGAGGACATATCTGAAAGCGTGATCCTTGACTTTATTCAAGGTAAGGAAAAAAAATCTTTAATAGTGGCAAAAGATGATCATTATCAAGACTGACAGGAACCCAAACATGTTTGAGTTTCTAGAGATACAAAACTGTACAGAAGACGAGGCTGTAAAAAACAAACTTTATCTGAGCCATCAGACTGACGGAGAGCAAACAACGATGGAAGGTTGCGATGGCGTGCACACGAACATTTTCTTAGAAACGCTGAAGAAAGAAAATCACAGATGTTATAATATAACTCTTCGATTTCTAGAAAGGATCGCCGCCAGTAATGCTGCCTATCGACACACAAGAAGTTTACTGCAGGTGAGTATTGAAAATGTCTTTCTTTTATGTTAATTTAGACACTTTGGCAAATAAAAAACAGATATACAAATGCATATATTCGGATGAGTAACTGCATTCAAGAAAATTTATCCATATATCTAATTTTTTCTGTTGCATAATGTTAGTTATGATACTTATATCACTATCTCTAAAGTAGTTCTTTTTCCATTGCACTGTAGTTTGTTTAGTGCACAACGTAATTCG
>JAXCGZ010000531.1:10000-17500 GCA_037179515.1 Halocaridina rubra | reverse complement strand
GTCCCGGTCGGGGTAAAAATTATTCATATCTTCACATATGGTAATGTGCTTATATGATTATTGTTGGTCCCGAATAAGATTGGGAGTTGAAATAAATGCGAAAACGAAGCCATGAGTGAGGTTGGGGGAAACTGTAATATGAACAGAGTGTCATTCAGTTAGAATGCGTTCATTCCTAGTATAGTAGATAAAGCTGTAAGGTTTGTTTCACTTTCAAGACCTTCTGTGGTGTAGTTGGTATCGCCTTGGCACAGTAATTATGCATCCTAGGTTCAAGTCCCGGTAGGGGTAAAAATGATTCATTGCTATATTAGGTTAATGCGATGTGGCTTCCTCACAACTTTCAAGATCTGACAGTTTACTTTCTTCTGTTCTATTTGTATTCACTGAGTAACTGTGCTGTGAGCATTCTCTCTCTCTCTCTCTCTCTCTCTCTCTCTCTCTCTCTCTCTCTCTCTCTCTCTCTCTCTCTCTCTCTCTCTCTCTCTCTCTCTCTCTCTCTCTCTCTCTTTATATATATATATATATATATATATATATATATATATATATATATATATATATATATATATATGAATCAAGTAAAGATAACGGCTCTCTGTGCATTAAATAACACAGTATTTTCAGGTTAAGTTAAAAAAGGTTAGGTTGGGCATTATCCTAACCTAATCTAACTTAACCTTACCTAACTTAACAGTTTGCAGGTATATATATATATATATATATATATATATATATATATATATATATATATATATATATATATATATATATATATATATATGAATCATATTTACCCCGACCGGGACTTGAACCTGAAACTTATAATTACTAAGCCAAGGTGCTACTAACTACACCACAGAAGATCTAAAGGGGAAACAGACCCTAGAGCTTATGTCTTCTATACTAGGAATGAACGCATTCTAGCTGTTCTAGATGTTCATATTACAGTTTCGCCCAACCTTAATCGTGGTTTCGTTTTCGCATTTAATTCAATTCCCAATCTCATATATATATATATATATATATATATATATATATATATATATATATATATATATATATATATATATATATATATATATATATATATATATATATATATATATATATATATATATATGTATATATATATATATATATATATATATATATATATATATATATATATATATATATATATATATATATATATATATATATATATATATATATATATATACATATATATATATATATATATATATATATATATATATATATATATATATATATATATATATATATATATATATATATTTATATCTGAGTGGGGCACTTAAAATTTAGTTAATTTCAATGCCTCCAAGACACAGTTTCTGGCTATCTCTTTATCTTTTTCTTCTCCTGATAACCCTATTGTCTTTGAAACTAATGAAATTTACCCTCTTAGCTCTATCAACATATTAGGAATCCATATAGCCTCTAACTTGTCTTGGAGGAATCACATAATCCAAATTTCTAAATCTTCATCCAAAATACTGGGGGTTTTGTTTCGTTTTCGTCATTACTATTCCTCTTTGCAGGTACTTAAAATATACAAAGATCTTATTCGTCTCTGTTTGGAATCCTGCTCACACATATGGGGTGCTTCTTCCTTTACTTATCTTCTTGATAGGGTTGAATCTAAGGTAGTCAGACTCATTAATGATCCTTCTCTTACTTCTAACCTGGATTCTCTCTCTCTTCGCAGTAAGGTATCTTCTCTTTAGCTTTTCTATTGCTACTACTTCCATCGCTGCTCTGATGAGTTGGCGAGTTGTATCCCTCCCCCACTGCCGAGGCCACGTAACACTCGCCAAGCGGCCTCATCTCACAGGTACTGTGTGGAGATTTGTAGCTCGCGGATTGGTCGGTGCAGCGACTGCTCCTTCCCATCTACCTCCAGACTCTGGAACTCTTTTCATCCCTCTGTCTTTCCTAATTTTTGTGTCCTTTCATCATTCAAAAAGCACATCTATCGTCATCTCAGAGCCTAGTCCTCCATAACTCTGGGTCCTCTGTACTTTAACCGTTTTTTCTGTCTGTCGTTTTCCTTTGTGTGCCATTGCCTCATCTCTGCCTTGTCCTTAACATTTTTCTTTTCGTTCGTATTGGTATTTTCTCCTGCCCGGGCCTTTATTGATGAGGGCAGTTTCTGCCTGTCCCGATGTCACACTCATAAATATATATATATATATATATATATATATATATATATATATATATATATATATATATATATATATATATATATATATATATATATATATATATATATATATATATATATATATATATATATATATATATATATATATATATATCTATATCTATATGTACATCTATATATATATATATATATATATATATATATATATATATATATATATATATATATATATATATATATAGATATAGATAGATAGATAGATAGATAGATAGATATATATATATATATATATATATATATATATATATATATATATATATATATATATATATATATATATATATATATATATATATATATATATATATATATGAATATTTTTTTTTACCCCGACCGGGACTCGAACCTAGGACTTATAATTACTAAGTCAAGGCACTACAAACTACACACCACAGAAGGTATAAAAGGAATCCAACCTTATAGCTTATATCTGCTATACTTAGGGATGAACGCATTCCATCTGAATGCCACTATGTTCATATTACAGATTCCCCAACCTCACTCGTGGCTTCATTTTAGCATTTAATTCAATTCCCAATCTTATTCGGGTCATACAATAAGCAAGCAAGCACATTATATATGTGAAAACATGAATAATTTTTTACCCCGACCGGGACTCGAACCTAGGACTTATAATTATTAAGTCAAGGCGCTATCAACTACACACCACAGAAGGTATAAAAGGAATCCAACTTTATAGCTTATTATCTGCTATACTTAGGGATGAACGCATTCTATCTGAATGCCACTATGTTCATATTACAGATTCCCCAACCTCACTCGTGGCTTCATTTTAGCATTTAATTCAATTCCCAATCTCATTCGGGTCATACAATAAGCATGCAAGCACATTACATATGTGAAAACATGAATCATTTTTTACCCCGACCGGGACTCGAACCTAGGACTTATAATTACTAAGTCAAGGCGCTTCCAACTACACACCATAGAAGGTATAAAAGGAATCCAACCTTATAGCTTATATCTGCTATACTTAGGGATGAACGCATTCTATCTGAATACCACTATGTTCATATTACAGATTCCCCAACCTCACTCGTGACTTCATTTTAGCATTTAATTCAATTCCCAATCTCATTCGGGTCATACAATAAGCAAGCAAGCACATTACATATGTGAAAACATGAATAATATTTTACCCCGACCGGGACTCGAACCTAGGACTTATAATTACTAAGTCAAGGCGCTACCAACTACACACCACAGAAGGTATAAAAGGAATCCAACCTTATAGCTTATAAGTTCGAGGTTCGAGTCCCGGTCGGAAACCCAACACTGCTTTTAATCCATATCGAGGAATTATGAATGATATCCGCCATAATTGTTTCAGTCCATCATAACGACTATTATATTTCTATTCTTATTATTATTTTTAGAGAGTAGATCACATTTAAACTCGCGCATGTATATCACTCACTCACTTCCGAAGAAAAATTTTGTGCATCATATACGTAAGTATTACCAATATGTCATAATTTCAGTTTGACAAGACAAATAATAATCTTAAGAGATATTTACATTCAGAACATAGAGACAAACTATTCAAAAAACATTTATAAATTCACATTTAAAGGCACAATTAACATTAAAACCAATAAACATTATCATACTTACATGTTTATAATCTAGTCGGAAGAAGGGGTCCACGTGCACCTAGTGCATTTTTTGTTGACACCTGTTTTATTCAGTTCTTTGAAGTGTCTATTTTAAGATTTTGACAGGTTACAGGTTCAAATAATGTCCCACGGGGTTCGTTTTTACCCTTTATTACAAATAATTGGTACTTGGACGCGAACCCTAGAAACATCAGAAAGTTGCATAACTTTCGAACTAAGTAACTGCAGAGACAAATGAACACAGTTTCCCATGCAATTTTGATGCCAAAAATCCATTGAAATAGATATTGACTCAATATCGGAAGAAACTCACCCCAAAATTTGGAAAATAATAATTTTGAAAAATATATTTGTCTGTATACTTTGATGGAAAGTGAAAGTTTTTAAAAATCACCTCAAGACATACAAATAAATTACAAATCCATGTTCTAACATTTTCTTAAGTCATTTTTGCCCTATACTACTGACGAGCATCATCATCATCATCATCAGAAAAGAGATCGTCAAAGTCTGTCTCTTGGATTTCAATATTTCCTCATCATCACACTCATAATCTCTATCCTCCTCAGCCACAGTCAGTAAGTTGTTGTTTCTATAAAGCTTTTCCTTTTCTGACTCCTCTCTCTGTGCCAGTATCTCGATGAGAGAAGGAGGGAGAATATGTCCAATTGACCAGATGGGCTCTAACACCCCCTCGTCCACCATCTTCTCCCTGATCATAGCTTGGGCCTCTCAAATATTGGCTGGTCTGCTCTCTAGTAGCAAGCAACTCTGTGCTTAGATCGCTGTACATGAGGGACGAGGCAGAACTTGGAAGCAGGCAGGCGTTCAAGGTCTACATTGGAGTGCAAGCTCAGGACTTCATCAGCACCCACCATTTTTCGCAGCATCTTGGCACTCTCCGCATTAACTGACTTTATGTCAGAAGAGCATACAGCTACACCGAAAATTCTTGGATATTCATTGCACATCTTTTATTATCCCTTCACATCTGACAAGTCATTACACTCTCCATCTCTGTTTCTCTTTACTTTATGTATTCTTCGTGCCCAGGCTCGATGAGGGCTGTTTTATTTTATATTTTTTTTGGCCCGTCCTGGTGTCACAATCATAAAAAAAAAATGAGATTGGTGAATGCCTACATCTGTTGCAGCTCATCAGGCACCAACCATGATGTGCCAAGTTTGCTAAAAGCATTTTGATCCTTAGGGTTCTTTTGCAGCTTGTTCAGCAGTTTCACTTTACCCTTGCCTTTGAATGCACTTGTGCAGTCTTCCCCAGAAAAAAACATAGTACCTCAGCAGGGTGCTGCAGTAATCTGGGCCCAGTAACTCAGCCAGTCCAGATACATTTATCAGTTTACGATGCACTCCAGTGACATGATCGAGATATGTGGAAAGGTTGATCTTCTCGGCATGGTAGAGGAGGATCATCAGAATGTCCATGTCAGGAGTCCTCACCATGCTGCACTTGTACCCCCACTTGACAGCCTGGTGAAGATATAAAATGACATGGTTATCCATCTCCTCCTGGTCTGAGTATAGTTCATGGATCTCAGAGAAATGGACCAGGAACAAGTAGAGAAGAGCATATATAAATTATTATATTACCAACATAATATATAAAATTAGTAATGAACATAGGTAATTATAGTGGCACCATTTCCTTCTAACTTACTTTGTCATTCATTGAAGTTAGGTGAAAGGCTTTCCCCTCAACACATAGAACTGCTTTCTTGCACTTCTTGAGCCATGTTGCAGCCTGATCACCAGTCCAAACGTTGTCCTAAAGTCATGTGGCTTGCGGGTATGAGGACCATCGATTATGTATTGAACTGAAAAGCCACGCCTGAGCCTCTCCTGGGCTTTGATAGAGTCAGGCTTGTAGCAGTCTGTAGAAAAGACAAAGTGTTTCTTCAAACTCATTTGATCCAAGAGCTGTAGGCAAATCTCTCCAAATGTTGGTAGCAGGTTGTTCATTAATAACTGAAGTGTCTTTAAGAGCAACTTCAAGATTTACACGGGTGCAACTGAGAATAAAATTAACTAGAGTCCCACATGGGACCTCCACATTCTCCTCATCCAGGAACACATTGAGTAGTAACTGTTCAAGTGCCTCTGTGACCACCTTCAGACTAAAGAGTGCCCTGACATATAATTTCCTACTAAGGATGCATTTCAGGCACCCACAGGCTGCGAGGCCAGCTTCAATGAAAATTTCAGAGTAGCCAGCACCTCTACACTTGTGACCAGTGAGCATGCCTATATAATTCATGACTGTGTGGAACTTGCCAGGGATGATGATGTGTTTATTGAACTCCTCTTCGAATTTCCATACTATAGGACATGCCTTCATTACCACCCCCAAGTGGTTGTCTGACCAGCCTCCTGTGTTGCTACCTCTGACCTCTTGAGCAGCTCATATGCCACTGCATTTTCTGTAATAGGCTGGTTGATTGGGGTGTAATAGTCAATTGTAGATTTTTTGGAGGCGCTTTCCCTGTGCTTGAAATGAAGCCACAGAATCCAGGCACCTGTTGCTGACCCACACTGCTTAAAAACCTGTATAGAAGATAGATGTAGTACTCCAACAGTGTAGCATCTTATATCCTTTGGTTTTCAGCAGGTGGGATAAGCCTAGCATTCTGGGGATATTTGGGACCAGTTCTTCTGAATGCTAGTTCTGGCAATGTCTTTGGAGGGGTAATCATGAGGCTTCTCATTTTGGATGACCTTTCATAGAAAGGAAGGGTCCTCACATTGGTGCTCTGATGCCCCTCTCTCACCTCTTGAATCATTATCCATCCAGCACTATTCACAATACTTGAGCCATGGACATTGTTTGTGAAATTGTTAAGGTTATCCCAGTCATTATGGAACACAGCATTGCCCTCACCAGTGATGATTTGAGGGGTCAGGCAGGTGGACGTCTCGTCGAGAGCCTTGATTAGTGCTGTCTCAAGCTCCAGACTAAAGTTGTAGGTTTCTGAGTGACCGAGTAGGGCAAGGATGGTTGTGAGCTGCAAAGAGAATGACTCATATTATAAAAAATTTAAATATACAATATTTTTAGTATCTAAACAAAACCAGTTTTGAAAATGACCATATTACTCAGTACATTGTTTTTAGCATTCTCATATATAAGTATAGTTCTAGAATATTAACAAACTAAGAAAATATCTACAATATCCTCGCTGAAGCATATTGGATTTAGGAGTGAAAGTAATGCCGATACCTGTGCAAAGTTAATCAAGAAGAAAAAAAATAAAGTTAGCTGATTACCCACCTGTTTGCTTCGATAGAGGTGCTGGAGAATGGCACAGAGGAGGATGTGTTTTGGGAGTTTCCACTGGCCATTGGTTGCTGCTCGACATACATCCTGTGTCAATGAGTAGGCCAGCTTCTGAGTCGTTTCAGACTTCTTTCCATCAACCTCGGGTATTCCTGTCAGAACCATGCTCATAAATTTTACAAGATTATTGGGGAGTAGCTCTTCCACCTCCAAAGCATTTAGCTCATGTGCAGTTGGGGGCCAAGACAGTTCCTTTGATTCTTTGAATGCTTTTATAATGAGGGAAAGGATTGTGAGGGCTGCATCTTGGAGCTGGTTTGT
>JAXCGZ010000531.1:0-5000 GCA_037179515.1 Halocaridina rubra | reverse complement strand
TCTAATCCTGAATTTATGTTCCATTTATCATATACTTGATTTATTATTGACAATTCAGTAAGATTTTGTTCTTGATATTTACAAGATCAAATCACTCCAGAATTTTTTTTTCATTCTACTTTTGTAATTGAAGCTATTGGTATATGCTAAATAAAGAGTTTTTATGTACCTCTCCTCCTTTCTTATACGTGATATATGATGCTGTATATTTTTTTCCCTAATCTTTTATCTGTCGAACATTTATACACAGCGAGCTACAATATTGGCTTGATACTGGCTATATTCCTCCCAATTACTGACTTGGAAGTATGTTTTCTAAGTACACTCGCATTACAAGCCAAAAACTTAAAACAGTTCTTGGTATCATATCTATTTTAGGAAGAATGGTAAATTGTTACTGCATTGTTGCTTTGCCCCAGGTATGGGACAAAGTAGGCTTGCTAAAAGAGAATATACAGGGTAGATATTTCCTGCTTTGTGAACGATTTCAATCACCATTTCATTTACGTTTTTCAAGAGGAGATATCTAGACTACATTAGAACTACGTTTTATCTAGCATTCCAGGATCTTTTACCATGTGGAAACGGTATTCGCACCAATGCAAGGATTTTTATTTCTATTTTCGAAGCCAAATATTACTCTTGTTTGCTCTTTCTTGCTGACATATTTCTTCAAATATTATGTAACTGCTAATACATGACTCATCAGTAAAGATTTCATCAACTACAGAGAATGGGATTGGTGAAATATTGAAAGAACATAGCAACTAGGAAAAAACCTTCGGCAGTAGTTTTTATGGTTTTCCATGCTAAAAACTGGTAGCTATGGGTGATCAGATACTTAATCCCTTTACCCTGCTACAGAGATGTCCCAGCCAGTTGTGTGTGAGGGCTCAGTTAAAGGTAGACAGATGGCTTCAATGCGTATTCCGGATTTTTATAGTGTTAATCATTGTTTCGCTATGACCTAGCTGATATGAGAGGTTAGATCCTCCATACAGGAAAATGTGCCAGTTGTTCGAAGAAAAAATATCTGGACATGTTGTTTATAAGAGAACAGAACATATTTTATTCAAAACCCTTTATATATACAAATTCAAGGAGATTTAGCAATGTAATTGATCAGGAAATAAGTTTTACTACTAAGCCTCATTGCACGTGATAATATGTCATCAAAAATGGTAATTTTCCATTGTAATTCTAGAGATTGTCTCAACACTACAGAAAGAGATATGTTTAGGTTGCTTTTGTACATTTTAGACACAGGCTGGTCTGGATATAAACTGCTTTTATGATGTTGACTCTCTTATTTCACTTAAAATCATGTATGTAAATGAAAGGGGGGGACTGTCAATAGTTATTAAAACATTTCTTTAATCTGAAATGTTAGTCCGTAGGTCAGGAGAGATAATTACAGATCCATACAAATGTGTTGGAGATGTGATGCACGCATCACGGCCATTACCCATTGTCATTGTATGCTGCTCTCTATTTGCAGGAGTAGTCTCTCTTAAGTAATAGTCAAATTCAGTATTCTGGATTTCTGTATTAGGTATGTTGTTTAGTCTATAGTCTTCCCTACCAGAAGGGAATGAGCCAGTCACAGTTTATTTTTCTGTCTTATTTCTTCCCCAGGTCCCTTGGTATAGATAGAGCAATATGGACTGATCTCTTTAAAGCGATTGGTGATGATTGCTATTTATTTCTGTTGATCATTTTTATTTCAGATTATCTCTAGACAGTTCAGAGAGGCTAATATTTATCTGATATTGTCCCAGAATATTTTGAAAAATTACATAATGACATAGAGTCACCTGCATGGCCGTGGATTGAGTTAATGGTTATTTTGTTTAAGGTCTCATGTGATTTTTACAGTATATGGCATGTTTGTGTTGTGTGAGATGCAGCCAGAAAAGCAGTAGTGAACATAAATTCGAAGGGATCATTAATTATTGTAGTGGATATTGATAACACGATTTCCAAACATGATTATGTTTTCGGATGATTGATCAATTATAATTGCAAATGTACATCGATATGGTTTTCCTAGAGTTAATTTCTCTCCTTCAGTCATTGTTAGCAGCTGTTATGGAGGACGGTGCACTTTTTGCTAAATTGACTAGAGGGTTGGTCTATTTCTCATGATCGTTAGATAGTACAGAAATTGTTCGAAATTTAGTTAATAAAATCTGCAAAGTTATATCCCATTTTAGACCTGAGACAACCATAATATGCCATTTCCAATATTAATTGTAAACATCCGAATGAATGGGCTGTTTGTCTATTTTTTTTTATTTTTTTTATTTCCAAGGTCTATTTTTTTTCTTTGTATCATCTCGGTATTCTAACGCAGTGGTCTCAGCATTTATTTCATGACTTCCAAAGGAGTTATATAATTTTAGATTCAAATGAGCCAGCAATATTTACAACTCAGAGAATAAACAAAGATAATATTAAATGGATTTGTACTGTCAGTTTAAATTTCACTGTACAAGTACCAAAGCTCGACTTTCTGGATGTGATTTATACGGCTTATTTTCTTCAGATTCAACTGTAGTACTGAAGGAAATACTAATGGTGTCTATATTCTGATAGCTATTGTAGAGCAAATATAGATATACAATTTTAGTTGTGTAATATGTTTCTCACGGCAAAAGTGTAAGGATCGATGAAGATGTTTTTCCAGGTGCACCAAAAATGAATAATAATAATAATAATAATAATAATAATAATAATAATAATAATAATAATAATAATAATAATAATAATAATAATAATAATAATATAATACCGTGGTTTTTTCGTGTGCATAAACTGTGAAATGCATGATAAAATTCTTCCCGCGAGTATTGTTGTCAGGTATTTAGAGTGCAGGTGATGAGTCGCTATTCAGAGATTCATTCTTCCACAAGATTGAGTCTCCCTTTTTCTGTGTAGATAAAGAGGGAACCGTTTCTGAAACAAAGTCTCCGGTATTGCATGACCCAGGTTTACCTTTTAACACAAAAAAGGAAAGTTTATTCAAATTTGTTTCCACTTTATCTCACGATTTTACTCCCTAAAATAACTTTTGGGGAGACGGAAGAAAGAAAGAGAGTAATGGTTGGCTTAAACAGGCTTCCAAATATGGGAATAACTTTTGAAGATAACATTCATTATTGAAAATGAGGATGATACAAAGATAATGCAGATCAAATGGCTCTTGTATGTCCCTCCTTTTGAAAGCCTTTCAGTAAGTCACTAAAATTTAGATTTATTTCATTGGTGTTGAATGACTTGTCTTTATTTTACATTAGATGCGATTATTAGCAGTCACCTGCCTTGCCCTGCCATCAAGTTGTTCGTTTTACAAGTTAATTAAATTCTGGAGGCTGAATTGCATATCCACTTTCTCTATACGACAGAAATAATTTCAAAACCTAACTTATCCTAACCTAACGTGTGATAGCCTCTGTCAGCTCAGCAGGTTCAGTGAAAACGCCATGACGTATGTGAATAAGTCGAGAGTGGAATAATATCCACAAGAGATTGTGCTTCGACAGTGGAAAAAACACATGTCTAACAGCTTTTATATAAATATAAACACTCTATCGTCATTTAAATTTTTTGTAGTTAAAAATTAGTAATGAATCTGCACATGTTCAGGCTACTGGTGAATGAAACCATTGTCTGATATGATAAAAAAAAAAAATCCGCTACGCTATCAGCCTCATGCACACAGCTACATTCTGTTCATTTTTCTTTTCTTTGTTTAGTTGTGTATTGACCGAATTGTATTTACTTAAATGTGCTCAGGGAAAAGAGCCACACTCACAACTCACCGCCTCCTGCTCGGTTTCTTATCTTTCTCACAAATTCTTTTTCGTACTTTTTCCTTAAAACTATGAACGTATTCAGCGTTTACAGTTTCTTTGCTTAGTTAATTCCATTTGTCAAGTACTGTTACACTTAAAAGATACCTCAATGCATCCTGCAAAGACGTATTCTTACGAAGCTTTAAACTATGATCTTTAGATTATCTCAACACTACAAAAAGAGATTTGTTTAGCTTGCTTTTGCACATTTGAGAAACAGGCTGTTCAGGATAAAATTCCTCCCAAGAGTATTGTTATCATTGATACTTGGCAACAGTTAAGCAAAAGATTTAGTTTGAGGTCTAAGAGAATATTAAAGGATTTTCAAGGTCATGGAAATATTGGGCAACTAAATTGTGGCCAAAAATGAATAGAATGTATGTGTAAAAGGAGTTCGGGGTCTGAACAAAGGTAAAAACCAAAAAAGAAAACAATATATGCAGATGTTTAAAGAAATTACACTTATGAGTAGAAAATATAATAATAATAATAATAATAATAATAATAATAATAATAATAATAATAATAATAATAATAATAATAATAAAAAAATAATAATGATAATAATAATAATAATAATAATAATAATAATAATAATAATAATAATAATAATAATAATAATAATAATAATAATAATAATAATAATAATAATAATAATATTAATAATAATAAAATAATAATAATAATAATAATAATAATAATAATAATGATAATAATAATTTACTGTATTAAACTTCAACTCCTTATCAACTCAGTCAAAGCAATGGATTGACCCTTAACATATCCCTTTTCTTTTTCTTAGCTTCAAATGATGGTAACTTTAACTCCTTCAGCCTTTCCTAGTAACTGAGTGTTCATCTCTCTCCCACCAGCTTCATAGCATATCTTTAAACTTTTTCCACTTTGCTAATACTCCTTTTCAGGTGCGGATACTACTAAGAGTGCAACATACAAGTTTAGTCCTTGCATAAGTCATCATTATAAGAGGAAAATTTCTCTTGAATATAGATAGATGTTTATTAAGAATGCAAAATGTGCACTTACCTTTGGATTTATTTTCATATATGAGACAAATCTATCTATACATTGACCTCTAAATCTTTTTCATTATCTTATTCTTGAAATTCCTCTTTTGCTACTGAAAAG
>JAXCGZ010000530.1:30000-59364 GCA_037179515.1 Halocaridina rubra | reverse complement strand
ACTCTGGAATAATATTCCAGAGCATCTTAAAAATGCATCCTCCTTCACAGCTTTCAAAGGCAAACTATATAGTTTTCTTTTGGACAAATAGTTGCTGCTCATTAATAACTAATTATTCTCATTGTAAGGAAACAAATATGGAAATGATGCCGATAATAACGATCCTGTATCTAGTGGCATACTTACTACTTTATTATTAACATTATTGTTAACATTTTTATTACAGCATTATTATTTTCTATGAAAGCTACATTTAATTTAACTATATGTCTAACCCTCTTATTTATTAGTTTAATTACATGTCTACTTATAAGTTACTATTAATGCTGAATAACCATTGTACAAAATGGAAATAAATGTTTTGATTTGATTTGATTTGATTTGCTGATGCGTTGAGTGCATTTCCTTTTCAAGCCTGCATCACACAGTCACAGTTTTCCAGCAACTTCGTTTTTTTTAAGATGCTCTTTTATGATATTTGACAAGTAGAAATCTGCAGGAAAACAGGGACTGAGTGATACAGACTTTGGTTACAGCTTGATGGTTGTGGAGGTATGTCCGTTTTGGGAGTGGTGGCTTTACGCATCATTTCCTGCAATACAAGGCAAACCTCTAAGAAACAAAAAATACTCCTCAGCGTTATTTCAGTATATAACAGTACAACAAGAGAAATTAAGAAGTCCATACTCATCTTTCTTTGCTGTGTATGTATATGCTGTAGCATTCACAAGAGATATGATGTTCTCTGACGAGGGCCCCTACAGCCTTACATTTGTATATTCCATAGGGCAACCAGTAAATACAACCTGTTAACAAAAAACACACGTTAATATTTTGATCATCGAGGTTATGATATTTTTCAAGTCTTCAAATTATGAACATAATGACTTCAAGAAGTGATGTTGACGAAGACTTCATTATTATATAGCCTATACAGATAACAATCCCACTTCTAGAACAAAATTATAATTTTTTTTTTATTAATTTTTGCAGGCATAAAAGCATCAGTCAAGTACATAAATCAAGAAACACTTAAACAAGTTGTGAAACAAAAGAATAAAGTCTTTGCAAGACGTTCGACACATTAAGCTGAAGGCATTTCGTACATCCTACTAAATATAAATTATACAACATATCGCATCTTTCTAGTTACAGTTTAATCAATAGAGACAACTTTCTAATGTGCACTGCAGCATTAATCAGTCACATAAATTAAAAGCACTGAAAACAAAATTTTTGCAAATCGTACCACATAAGTATGTACATGATGGTGAAGACATAACAATATATACTAATTTACTATATACAGTTGCAGATATCAATAGGACATAATAATAATAATAATAATAATAATAATAATAATAATAATAATAATAATAATAATAATAATAATAATACATTATTATTATTATTCCTCTTGTAAGAGGGGTTGACTGGTTAATGCATACAGCTATTCATACACATCTCTCATTTTTCACAAACATGCTCCCAGCTTCAGTTCCCCTTGTAAAAGGGGTGGACCAGATAATGTTTCAGCCATTCACACACATATTTCATAAGAAGACATCAAAATGCAAAAACAACTGCAGGCATCCTACTACTCATGCCCACAATTACCCCCACAACTACTCTCCAACATTGCAACCACAACCCCTCTACCCCCACACACAAGTGCGGATTCCATCCTTTGGAATCCACACTTGTAAAAACACATAAATAAGCTCGAAAAAGGTCAAAAACATGCCACGAAACTGGTGCCAGCAACATGCAATCTCAGTTATGAGGAGAGGCTGAGAGAATTAGACTTTCCATTACTCGAAGCTAAAGGAATGTAGGAGGATATGGTGACATTTTTAAATTCCTTCATGGTTTTGACAATGTGGATAGGAATCGATATTTTGATATGGCTGGCAAAAGAACTGGTCATAGTTTGAAGCTTCAAAAGAAAATAACTTTGCAGGATGTAAGGAAGTACTTTTTTATTGTAAGAATAGTTGATGATTGGAATGTTCTAAGTAAGGAAGTAGTTAATACTAACTGCATTCTTAGTTTTAAGGACAAATATGATAAGTATTGCTTAGTACAAAAATGGAACTGACCGGGAGACGGGTAGTTATGAGCAGAGGGCACTTTCCCGAGAGCACAATTAGGTAATTATGTAATGACAACCATGCCCACAGTTCCTCTCCTCACAAACTGGACAGCAACAAAGCGCACATATCTAAAACCCTTGATATGATATTCGATACATCAATGTCATTTAAACAAGTCACAAATATAAAAAAACAAAATGATATTAAGACTCAATGCCCTCAGTTCACTTGCCCTTACAACAGTCAAACACAACAAAGAAACCACCACAATTGTATACAAATAATATAATTTGCTCAACGATGGAATATGCAAGTTATGCTTAGGAATGTAGCCTTACTGAAACACATCACAAAAATCTACAGACTATACAAAACAAAGAACTAATATAATCACAAGCTGCACAGCTAGAGAAACTACAGACAATTTAATTCAAGAAACCAAAGACTCCAAAGTCAAAGACAATCTGGACATGAAAGGCACACAAATACCCGCCACAGCCTTCACAACCTAACTCAACCCACACTACATGGCAAAACTCCCTCATACACATGCCAAAGAACATTAAAACAATATGTAGCATATGATATAACACAATACTGTCATCTCTTCCCCCTTGCCCACCCCAAACCAGCATCTGCAAACATAATCATATCCAGTAAACTCACCATTCCATCCAGTCCCTCAATGACAACACACAGCAGCAAGCACAACCTTCTGATATCCATCTCCTGAATCCTCTCTTTGATGTAAAGACAATGTCCACCTGAACCGACTGCGATGTGTGATACCCCACTAGGATGTAATATATCACCTCATACAGTCAACCACATTATGGGACTCTATTGCATACAACTATATAAGCCAACAATGCAATATACTCTTCCTGAGAGCTATGTGAGAAAGCCTGGGATTGGCTTTTTTTAGGGACTTCGCGCTGTTTGGCCAGGCGGCTTAAGGAAAGCAAACAACAATAACATATTTTACATCTTTCACATGAAGGTATTATTTTATTACTCACCTTACTTGAAACTTATAAACCTTGATTCTGTAATATGTTCCTGTAGGTTCATATTAGGTAAAAACCAAATCCTCTGGGGAAAACTTGCAAATTATGTCTTCTAACAAGTTCAAACCGACAAACAAACTGCATTCCCCAAATGCACTATGCCCCACATGAGGCTATGATCTCCAATGTAAAGAGGCAACAATTTTAATGCCATGTATATTTTTGTGATTTCGCCCATCTCCCTGTTGAAAAGAAGTGTATGTTTTTTCTAAGATTCTGACGTGTTCTGAATAAATCTGGCCTTCAATACTGTCAGAATAATTCAGAACTTAACCTAAAAACGAGTAATTTACCACCATTTAGAGGTGAAAATTATATTTTTCTATGGTTCTGGTATGTTTTGAATTAATCGGACAATGAAAACCGTCGGAAAATATATGATAACCCTATGGTTTTTTATGCTTGTGGTGAATGAATATGACAACGAAAACTGTCGTAATTTTCTATTTTTTGATAGGTTGGGTAGGATAGGTTAGATGTGGTTAGGTTGGCATATATATTCTAACAGTTTACAAGGTCTTAATCATTCAAAACATAACGGAAACCATTGGAAAAATATATTTCTAACCTCCAAAATGAGATGGGCAAAAAAAAAAAAAAAATATCTAAGAAAAGTTCTAAATTGCCGAAACATATTTACAGCAGCATTACATAATTGGGGATGAGACGGGTATAACAGTAATAAAATACCAAAAGATATCACAAATGACATATCTACCCTGTTGTCTTTACAAATTATGAGAGTTTCTTTTTATTCAGAGTTCTAAACTATATATGTCCTATGGGCTCTTAGTTTCATTTCCCACACAATTTATCAGCATAGTCGGAAATGGGCCGTTATGGTGAAAAGCACATTTCTCTATTATACCAGTGATGGAAAATATGAAAAAACGATATTATTGCATTATAGGACCACCTCTGTTTACCAGTTGAAATAAAGGTTTTCTGCTAGTTTTTTGTGTGTTTTAAGCAAATCTGACCTTCATTTGCTCCGGAAATTAGGCCTTCACTCTGAAAAATTAACCGTTAGTTAAACATCACTGGGAAAAATTAACCGTTAGTTAAAAATCACTGGCTTTCTGGTAAGTGAAGAGTTGCTGTAGCCGCCCGTTACTCAGTTTCAAATCGCGCACTGAGTTAATGAAATAATGGGGTTAGGTTAGTTCAAAACACATAAAAAACTACCAACATTTTTTTTATTTCAATTGGAAAATAGAGGTGGTCCTATAATGCAATTTTACCATAAACAAGTTTGGGTTGAGATTCACTTTATGCACCTATTCAATTTTTGGAATAAATCATATTTTATTTTATACATTTTGCTATATTTGCTATATTATTGTTTTGTCAGAAATCACTCTTTATGCATTAAGGCCGATATTGGTCGGCGTCGGTGGGTACTACCCAAATCTAACTCACTTGAAGCCTTAAATACCTTAATTGGGTTAATTTTGTTTGCGCAGTAAAGCAGTAAATTTCAAAAAGTGGTGGTATCATTACCTTACCTTACGGAATCTTGCGGCAGTACAGGACGCAGGCCCGTTAGGCCTCTAGGTCCAGATCTACAACTGATTTTTCGGGTATACTATGAAAAGGGCGCATAACACGAATCTTACCCAAGGTTATTTTTTATAATGGGGTGAGGGGAGCACAATATCTACATATATGAATTCTAAACCTAATCCATCACAAATGGTGTTGTAATACCCTAAGCCATGGCTCTCCCCAATTAAGGTGCCTTCCAATGGACATAACAGGTCATATACGTCGGAATATGTCGAAATACTGAAGGTATTAGCTTAGAATTCCTAAGATGCCCAAAATACCAATCTGAATGGCCTTTGGGGTGACAAAAAATATGTTGTAAAGCTGGAAAAACTTGATATAATTTCCCAGAAGTAAAAATTAACATTTCATGATGAATTATAACTTTAAAAAAATATATTTATTTAACCCCTGAACGAAACAGAAGACTCAATCTCCATAATGTAAACAATCACAATAAAGCCAATGCACTGCTAATGAACGTCAAAAACTAGCGAATTCATTGGCTACTTTTCCAAACACTAATCGCCATTTTCTGTTAAAATTCGTTTTATGCATCTCTTCAATTTTTAGACAACACTATTTGGCTTAAGATTCGTTTTATGCATCCCCTCTATTTTTGGGAAATAATATATTTATGATAAGTTTCGATTTCCATTGTATGACTAATTTTTTTCTTCTCGGAAATTACTATTTTTTGTGCTTGGCCCGATATTGGAGGGTGGCAGTGTGTACTTAAATTATGCAATCTAACTGACCTAACCCAATTAACCTACGGTAACTCAATTTTGATACCTTAAATACCTTAAGAGGGAGAATTTGGGTGTTTATAAAGAAGCGCAGCCAATCCAGGAAGTGTTGGTAACACTGATTTCTCTGGTTTGTTATTGGGGGGGGGGTACCGCGTAAAACGAAACTAGTCGCTATTTTTATTTTCTAATAGGTTTGAGCTTTCGAATTAATGTTATTATTAATTTTGTCAGCAATCACTATTTATTTTGCAAGGTCTGACATTAATTGGCACTGAAATAACCTAATCTAACTACCCTAACCCATCTAACTGACCTAACCTCACTCAAATTTGAAGTCATACATATCAAAATAGGGTGAATATGGGTGTTTAAACCGCCACGTGGCACATATCAAGAAGGGACAGTAACAGTGGTTTCTCAGATAAGCTATGGAAGGGGTACATAAAACTACTCATTATATATATATATATATATATATATATATATATATATATATATATATATATATATATATATATATATATATATATATATATATATATATATATATATATATATATATATATATATATATATATATATATATATATATATATATATATATATATATATATCGTATGTAATTTCTTACAGATCTTGTTTGAAGGTGTAATGAATGACAAGCATAATCACTCACTCGATCATCAACAGATGTCAACTGATGAGCTCTCATAGTCTTATATCGTTAATAGAAACAATTAGGCGATATATGTAATGTACGTAGGTAGAGGGTACGTATTTGACAGTAATGGTGCTTTTGGAACTACTATTATCCAGATACAGAATTCAAATTAGGTGATGATTCATATTTAAATGCACTTTATTTTATAAAGTTTAAATATTTAGATTACATAAATAGTAGTTCATAAAATAACAGATTAGCATCGACTTCTATTCCAATAAATGAACTACTTTGACTCTTTGATACGTGGATAGGACTTACGATAGAAAATTAAGCCATCTAGCTACTGTGATTACCTAATTGTGTTTACGGGAAAGAGCCCAAAGCTCGTATCTTCCCGTCTCCTGATCGGTTCCATTTTAGACTGGCTAGTACAGTGGTAACGCGCTGGCTTCGCATTCACGAGGTCGAAAGATCGGTCCCCGTCCAAGACCGAGAGTTTAAGCTGTTTACTGGCAGGAACTGCTGTGGGTGGACATCACAGTGGGGGGTTGGGGCTTGTCCTGGCTGACGAATACCCATTGTAAAATGGAAATAAAGTTTAGTGATACTTATCGTACCTGTCCTTAAAACTATGGATTGAGATAGCATTAACTACCTCCTCGCTTAGCGAATTCCAATTATCAACTATTACACTGAAAAAGTATTTCCTTACATCCTGCAAAGTGAAGTAGAACAGGAGACAGTGAACATGTACAAAAGCCAACCAGAGCAGCGATGAACTGGGCAGTAATTCACCAGAGAAAATGGGAAATTAAAGGAAGAAAAATTTAAACATACCCATAGTGAAATTACAAGGTGTTGTCAACGTCAGACCTAATGCTAACTTATCAGTCATTGTCCCCTACTTTCTCTTAACACATAAACTGGCATAGCCACTGTGGACATCAACTGGCGTAATTTCCTCAAGCAGGTCTTAGAGCATTCACATCAGTCTTAATGGAAAATGCAATGGCTGTTCCTGTTCACTCCCAATATTTACTGCATATGCCAGTGAATGGAATAAACGGAAGAGAAGCCCATCGGTAGGTATGGCTAGAATATAACAGCAGTGATATCAATTTATCTAGTTCATGCTATCTCTGCTTTCTTTACTTGATTGCATATATGTAGATATATGAGAGTACAACACCGTGCATTTTAAGAGGGAAAAAATCGCCGAAATAAAGCCTAAAAAAAAAAAAAAAACTAGTCAAATGTAAAGGCGGAGAAAAATAAATTCCTATATCAAAAAACGAAGAAGATGAAGTTTTTGTCCTTTATTTGTTTACATGAATTCGCTGACCAAACTTCGTGTAAAATTTGGTGTATTATTATTGCCCTGAGAGTCTACATATTAAAGTAATCAAGAATTATGAGTTATGTAGAGTATATAATTTATGTCGTATAAGAGACAGCTATGTTTTACTTGGAAAATGTGAATTTTATGTTAATCTTTAAATTTATAATAAACTTATGCACATTCAGTAGAAAACTTGCATTCTGTTGGATTTTTTTTTTTCGTTTACTGTAATATTTTGTAAACTTTTAAGATAATCGCTGTTAATTAATGCGTAATTATAAATTACTATATTATTGCAACTTATTACTTGTGATGTAATTAGTCATCTTTGTAAGTAAAGGTTACCAGGTTTCACTTCTGATATCCATCCGAGATGCTCCTCAGAACGTCAGCCGGGGCAAGACCCAACCCCCTCCACTGTGGTGCAGAGCCACAGCAGTAGCAGTATTTGATAGCTCATATTGGCATACATAACACAGTATTGCAGTGACCAGTTTTCTTATCCAGAATAGCACTTAGTGATATTTTAATTCATGAAGTAGTTTCCCTTCATCAAGTGTGACCTCTGGAGTAATTCTCGTTGCTTTTAACATTACTCTTATTGATACTTTGTCAGTTATTTGCTAGATAAGTGTAGGATTTAGAAAAGTCATTGATTGCCTACCCATATCACACACTACCATCTAATATAGCAGTGATATATAATGAATGCTGGGAAAGTTGAACCACATTATAGCTTTATGCCTTTGATTAAGTAATACACTCCTATATCAATGGCACATAGTATTATAGCATTTCTTGAATGTGAAGTAACTGAGCTAGGTTCCATTAATAAACCTCTGGTTGGATACTGGGGTTTCAGTCGATGAATCAGTCAACTCTGCTTAGATTTCCAGTGGAAACAGTGACCCTTTATATTAATAACAATAATCATTAAATTTATAATAATTATAATAATACTTTCCTGAGTTTAGAATATGTATGGTTATGAAACAAGTTTACATTTGAAGACAGTGCAAATATTCACTTGTATACTTCCGGCTTTTAGTAATTTTAAAGATGTATTTTCTTACAAGATAGTCATCTCACTACAGCCAGTTCACAAGATATATTGAGTATTCCTGTGAGATTGCTATTCAGCGATGAACCAAAGGTTTGGGAACATAGTCACACTATTCTGAAGCAGCCATATTAAACCAAATATACCATCATTTATTTACTTTCAGAGATGGCTGGAGCTAGCATCTTATCAATCTGCAAGTTTGAAAGTCTGGTTGAAAGAGGTCTCTGTTCAGAAGCAACAGTATCTGCTTTGAATTCTCTGGGTTACAGCAACCTGACAGCAGTACAGTTACAAGCACTTCCTCGCTTATTAACAAAGGAAAATTGTTATATCCATGCTAGAACAGGATCTGGGAAAACTCTTGCTTTCTTAATACCAACTATAGAAAGACTTAAAGCCATGAAATTTAAGGATTCACATGGTAAGATATATATTTTCATCAATATATACAAATGTTGTGAAGCTAATTGGTACATAAATACAAGAAAAGTTTACTGCTTTGCTTTCACACTAGAAGTTTTATTTCCCTCTAACCAGAACTTTGTCAGGAGAAGAATATCATCTGCTCTTTATATCCACAGGTGTCGGTGCTCTTATAATTTCTCCAACAAGAGAGTTAGCCTTACAGACTGCTAAGCTCCTTCAGCCTTTAGCAGAGGCTCATGGCTTTTCCTCAATGACATTTATAGGCGGTACCAAAGTTAAGGACAATTTTGAAAAAGGTATATGACATATATATATATAAAATGAAGTTTTTGACCATATGATAGTCCTGGTGAAAAAATAATGTAGAGGGTATAAAGCTCCTTTTTTGTTCTGTATTATAGGAGCAATAATAGTGATTGGAACACCGGGTAAACTCCGTAAGGTGTTAAAGCATAAGCATGCTAATCATCTTTCCCTGAAAAAGTTACGGGTACTTGTACTAGATGAAGCTGACAAATTATTAGATGACGGAGACCATACAGACCATTTGCGCACTATTTATTCACATCTGCCAAAAGGTAAAAATATTTTTGTTTAAAAAAGGTGCTTCACAAATAATTACTTTGCTAGAGTAATCACGCTTAATTCTTTTCTATTCTTTTAATGAGAAATACCAGTTTGGGATTTTAAAAACAATGGAACTTTGAAGAATATTCTTGTGTTATTCTTTTTCATGTATTTATAATTTTGCCGTCATGTTGCATACGATGATCTCCGTATGTCTTCAAGTATGATTGGGAATCATTGAAGGTAAGTTGGGAAGAACAAGAAGAGTTAAACTGTTTACTTTCTTTTACAGAAAAATTGCAGAAAATACTAGTAAGTGCAACAATTACAGATAAATCTATGCAGCTAGCAACAGTTGTTCTCCAGGAAAGTTCATTCAAAATTTTGACCACCGAAACAAAATCAGTGCCCACCACTAAACAGATTAAACAAAGTAAGTTTTTATACTAAGAATCCAAAGCACATTTTCATAACATTATTTAATAACAGAGACCAGGAATTTCCAAGTAATTATGTGTGCCCTTTTGCCCACATTCAGAACTTTTACGGTGGCTATCATCGCATGACAAAGTCCTCAACAGATTGGGTACTGTGCCCTTGCTCTTTGGCTTAAATGTGTATTAAAAGACTGAATGCCCTCTGTCTCCTGGATATATATTGTTACTGTCTTCTTCTCATTGTAGCTCCCAAAACTTTTGTATTCATGTATATTGTATTGCTTTTCCATAATTATATATTCCACCTGAGGGAGGGGGGTAAGAATACTTCCTCCGTGTTGTAAGTCGACTAAATGGGGCAGAGCGAGGGGACTGGGAGTCCCCTCCACTGTATTTACTTCCCACAAAAAGTCAAAGTACTTTCTTTGACTCAGCCACCCCCCTTATAAGGGGGAATATGGCTTTGGTATATGGATAGATAATTATATATAAAATAATGTCAGTATATCATGAAACAAGAAATTCAGCCTTACACAATCTCTTAATCATTGCACTTGGTTTATCATTAAATAAGTCAGTTGTATTTCGTTGAGTTTATTTAGAGCAGTCACTCAAATTGTATTTTTTTCTTCAAATCTGACTTTGCATATCAAACCATAGTTGTATAAATGCAAGGACAAATTTAAGATATATTTTTAATAGGGATGGCATCATTCCTCATGAGTTAATGTTTTCAGATTACCTTCTTGTTGAAGCAGGAGATAGACTAGCTATGCTTATCACAGTTTTAAAAACCCTGAGGAAAAAGAAAGTTTTGGTCTTCTTTAATTCAGGTCATTCTGTAAAATTCCATCACAAGTTGTTACTACACTTTGATCTACCTGTTCTTCAGTGTGTGGTAAGTAGACCACACGGCTATGTATATGTTTGTTTTTATTTTGTGTTAATACCTTTTGATCTATCGATTCCTTAGTGTAGTGAATACCAGTTGTGTAATGTTTACTTATGTAACTTAGTGACTCAGTTATATATATTTCACTTAAGTTTTACTGTAATATCCATAACTGCTGATTAACCCTATTTTCTTTCCAGAATATAATAGAGCCATAACCGAAATAATAGCAATTGTCTTGAATGCATATGAAATGTGGAGTAGTGTTGAAAATGTTGTTTGTGATATGTTGTCATTCTCTTGTTAAAGATGTAATTCAATTGTAGTAAAAATATGTGTTTAGTATTGTTTTAATCATGCTTTTTTTAAGAATCAAAATAGTTTTCTGGTGACTTTCACATCAATTACAGGGCCAAGACAAACAGGGTACACGCAGCAACGCTTACTCCATGTTCTGGGAATCAAAACGCAGTATCCTGTTAGCAACAGGGATTGCAGAACGAGGCTGGGATATTCCAGGTGTACAATGGATAATCCTCTACGATCCACCCCATAAATCAGAGGTTTGTAAAGAATATCCGATTTTTCATATGTAAGCACACTTCCTAGCAAAGGATTATGAATACACTATTTTAACATAGATATTCAACAGACTTAATTATATAGATGTTTAGATGCAAATTCTATAAAATATATCTTTCTTAACTTGGAATGTCCAGAATATAATTACATAGCAGATGTGCTTCTGGAGAGAAGGTCTCTTTAAATTGACCCTCTAGAAAGCATGTATTCGTGATTTCAAGGTTTGCTAATAATGCTGGTTATTTTTGAATTAGTTGTTCTTATACACCTACTTCCTATATCCTTTATATGCTTAGTAATTATGCTTTACAGCTCTTCCCATTCAGAGGTTATATTGTTAAATTGTTAGTGTCTTCTTGGGGCTATTTATGAATAACTGTGCACTAGATTTATAAAATTTTCAATACATAGTTCTCTTATTTTACTGTTATAAGAAGTAAACCTTTAATACTTTAGATTTTATATCTTATGAATATTGCCTTTTCCTACTACAGTCAGGCAGGTGGCAACAGCCAAAGGCAGATAAAAAAAAAAGACACAAAACAGTTACATTACTTCCTTCAAGCTCTCAGCTTGTAAGCATTCACAGTCTTAAATATGCACAGCATTTAACCAGTGCAGAAGATAAAATCTTCATAAGAGTCCTAATGTTTACCAGGTTATCCTTGTGCTAATATTCCTTATTTGCCGTGGAAGGCATCTAAAAACCATTTCCCTTGCAGTGGTAGAGAAAGACTTCCACACCTCTACTAATTGCATGTAATTAAAGCAAACTGAATTTTATAGAGGGGTGAGGGTTACATTCCTCCTTCGGAAATTTTTTCTTGCAAGACGACTAGAACAATGTTTTAATATACTTAACATGATATGCTTTATAAAATAGGATTACTTTCACCGTATTGGTCGCACAGGACGTGGAGATGGACAAACAGGGCAAGCTCTTCTCTTTTTAAGACCAGAGGAAGAGAAGTTTATTAAAGTGCTCCAAGGATTGAATGTTGAAATTAATCAGTTAGAATTTGAAGGCGATCTGATGAGTATTCATAACAAGGTGAGATGCTATGTACTCTATAGATATTTAAGAATGAAGGAATCATTGTTTTTATAGTCACTGCAATATTTAGATGTACGAAGCTGCCATTAATGATGAAAAACTAGTGAAAATTTTCCAATGGTACTTTCCTCTTCCCCTTTTGGCTGCTGTTGAAGTATTTCTGCACCTGTAATTTACATCAAAGTCTAACTTATATCTTAAAACTGAGGAGCACTACTGATTGGCAGTACTTTTAATCATGAGATTACTATTTTGAGGTGCTTGCATTGTCTTAATATATGAGTCTTGGGAAATATTTCTATAGTAGTTCCCTCATTATATGAATATTTTTTATATTACAGGTAATCAGTCTTGTGGACGAAAAGACAGATATTTATGATAAAGCAAAAGTGGCTTATAAGAAGTTTGTGAGAGCATATCAGTGCCACATGTTAAAGGAAATATTCAGTATTGAATGCTTAGATCTAAATCAAGTATGTAAGTCTTTTGGGTTTTTGAAACCACCAGTAGAGCTGTATCAATTGAAATGAACTAATAACAGACTATCATTCTGTGTTTAATATTTTCCTTGAATGTCTTGAGCCTCTGAAAAGATAGTATACACTTTGGTTTCATGTGAATATGCTTCACAATACTGAAGGGAATAAGAGCATGTTTATCAATGAGAGTTAGAAAGTTGCTAAACCGTCACAAAGGTGTGTATAAATGCAGAGTATGATAATTCATCTACAGAATTAATTTTGCGTTATTAAATTGGGAAGAGGTCCTGCAGAAGTAATAGTTTAAAAAACCTGGAATGAATATTAGTCCAATTTGAGCAGGTTACACAAGACAGGAACAAGTGGAATAGGCTAGCAGGAAACAGCGACCCCATATAGAAATGGGTTAAAGCGGAAGACAAAGAAGACTTTTGCATGTTGACAGTTCAAATATATGGTATGTACATCAAGGTAAATGGTATTAAGGAAATGGAAATGAATCTTACAGTAAGAGAGGGCACAGCTACCGGAGAACTAAGTAGGATGAGGAAAGGGAGATCCTTCTCAGCGCAAACTAATATATTATTATTTATTGTAATATGTGGTAATGGATGTTGGAATCTGAATGTAGGTCAGAAGGAGCAAATTGATATGTCGTAAATAAAGAGCCTTAGTTTCTGAAGTCACATGGTTCCAAATGGTGAGGATTGAAATTCGATTTCTCTCGGGTTCAATCCTATTTCTTCCTCATATCTATGACTACTCTACTTTCTTGTGATTATTGTTCATTAAGCTTATATAACACAACTGTATTATAATGGATTATTGAATAACAATTACAAGAAGGAAAAAAGTATTATGAACACCATAATAAGATAGAGTAAGTGATACTAATCCTGATTACAAACATTGAGTCTCATGCATACTACAATACGAAAAGAACTGCACAGCAACTTTTAAGAAAACTGGCTCATATCATTCTGAAACTGCTTCGAGAAAAGAAATGGAGTGTACCAGTACTGTGTGTATATATATATATATATATATATATATATATATATATATATATATATATATATATATATATATATATATATATATATATAATATATATATATATATATATATATATATATATATATATATATATAATATATATATATATATATATATATATATATATATATATATATATATATATATATATATATATATATATATATATATATATATATATATATATATCACAAATAACGAAACCATAGTGTCCCATGACAATCAATGATTTAGGTGTCCAATAGGGACTGGCCATCCTACATCTAAGTATTACTTTCAATTACAAACCACTGTAAAATGAGAAGTTATATATATACATATGTGAATATAACCTAGATATAGTATAAATGAAAAGAAATAATAATATAATTAAAGGAAAAAACGTAGGACAATATACCTGACCTCAGCGAGGCAGTAGACATGATTGAGGGGGAGGGGGTAGCTAAGCGGTGGAGGAAGATGGAAAATGGCATCAGCTAACAACGATAAAATTCAGGTTATTTTTTTATGCAATAATAATAATAATAATAAGTATGATATACAATAAGAGAGAAAAGAACTCAGAATCCTAACAACAGTTTTCAAAGGTAGGCATGCGCATCTAATACACATACTGTACATTAGCCCAAGCACTTTTCATCTCTCTGTGTATTATTATTGTTTTTATTATTATTTACATTGTTTTATCATTATTATTATTAAAAACAAAGAAGACACAAGCAGTTTTCATCTCTTTCTTTTTGTATTATTATTACTATTGTTAATGTTATTATAATTATTATTATCATTATTTTTAACAACATAGAAGACATTAGCCTAAGTGCTTTTAATCTCTCTCTCCATCAAACATATTATTATTATAATTATGCCTTCAGTCCCTACACAAACAAATCTGGAGCCTTCACAAGAAGAAGAAATTATTTCTGGTGAATATAACACAAAGGTGCATATCCTATATTATGAATAATCTCCATCTACTATAATTAAATTGATCATGTTTTATATATATATATATATATATATATATATATATATATATATATATATATATATATATATATATATATATATATATATATATATATATATATATATATATATATATATATATATATATATATATATATATATATATATATATATATATATATATATATATATATATATATATATATATATATAATATATATATATATATATATATATATATATATATATATATATATATATATATATATATATATATATATATATATATATATATATATATTGTAAAATGCCATACACATGCTTTATATGCTTTGTTTTTATCAGTGTGTTTTAAGAAGTGATTACTGCCAATATGAAGTCAGTGAGGGATTGCTAGCCCCCTATTCTACTATCTACTTTTGCTGCATCCTACGACATGTACTGAATAGTAGGGTGGATATTTTTTTCTCCCTTACCTCCAGTGATGTCCCGTTGTCACCTCCGACGATGAGCAGGACATAAGAGCATGGAATTCTTCTCCTCCACCACCACAGTACTATAAATATAAATATGTTGTTCTACATGCGAAGGCTTATGTTAAGTTTTGCTATAATACCCCATTACAATATAGAATAACAGTGTGGCTCATACTAACTGGTATATTTTAAATACAACATATTCTTTATCTATTACACTACATTCATTAGCAAAAAAATTTAAATATCAAGGTACATTATATTCCACTTATCATGGTAATGCAATTCCTAAATAACGTTTATAAATGCTGACATACCCAATATTTTGTCTGGAAACATTCAAGGACCAACTCTGTTGAAGTTTATATTTTTCTCAATACAAACACTGTACACAGCATACAGGTGCTTAAATCATTAAAACTATTCTGGGTTTCAATATTCTACTATTTTATCAAATAAAAATGGCGGATTGAAGAGACCTTGGTCCAACCATCAGGGTCATTGTGCCTCGAACTGAAACGTCAATCCTTACTTCATATTCTGCCTCAGCTCTGAAAAAACACACACACATAAATATACATATTCATAAATCTTTCATGTACTAAAATATTGCAAATATCCACTTACTAAGGAAGCAAGCCAGTTCAATTCAGTGCCGGTTCCAAACCTGAATCAATGGAAAGGGTAAGTGTCAGGAAGGACAATGAGCTGTTAACCTTCAAATCAATTTCAACATTAGCCTCCAAGATGTTAATGAGAAACAGCAGCCCCATATAACATAGAATAATAGCTCTGATAAAGAAGATACTAAAACAATGCACAATATGAATGCTGAGAATGTATGATATTTAAAATTCTTTTAAAGACATGTAACGTACTAATACATTACCAGTATGCAATAATGAGGAACTCCATGACTATAATACAAATATATTTTAAAAACACTGAGTTTATAAAATATAGGTCATATTTCATAATGCTATTTTTTGGTAGTTTTTTATAAATCAAATTCTAGAAGTACATGATAGTGTTTTTTAATTTGATATGACAATTCTGGTATTTTTGTTCAGTAAATACATACATGCATATACAATATAAAGGTGGTGGGAGAGTCAAAGCACACATTCACCAGAAGCCATGAGAGCACAAGCACTTTTTTTTTTTTATGATCGTGACACCAGGACTGGCAAAAATGAAAAAAAAAAAATCTAACCTCATCAGGCCTGGGCATGAAGAAAACAGAGAGAAATAGAGATGGGGAATGTTGTGACTTGTCAGATATGAAGGGATAATAAGACATGTGTAACGAATATCCAAGAATATTCGGCGTTGATGTAGGCATAGAAAGAGAACCGTAACTGAAGGAAGACTTAACATCGAACTGTCCAGGACAGACTTATCTAAGTCCACAAGACCCTTCAGCTGTAGTATCACAACGGGCGGTTGACAGAGAAACAACAATAATTTCAAGTACAGTATATGTGAATCTCAGGAGTCAACAAAGCAGAGGGAGACGAGTATAAAAGGGCTAGAACTGATAAGGAATCTTTGAGTATCATGTAATCCTGGTAATAATGTTAACATCCACCGAGTTGGCAAGTACGTTAAGGGGGAAACACCAAAATTTTATAGAACACGGGAAGAGATGGAAAAATATAAAAACTGGTTACAGGAAGATGTAATGTTAAATGAGGGAAGAGATGAGAAAATTTGGTTCAAAAAATTATCCAAGCAAGGGGATAATAATGAAAATGTTTAGAAACCAAGTGATATAATCCCTTATAGTTACTGTATACAAATGCTGGCAAGGCAGTCGAGTTACAGGACAGGATTCATAACAGTAGGGGAGATATAATAGCAGACAAAATTAAGTGAAGAAATACACCGTATTACAGTTTTTTCTAAGGGTTTCTAATCAGAGAGGGCTGAGAGCTCTAAGAAGGCTAATGGAAGCTTAGCATTCCTTATGGGTGAAAGGTTTCAGGTTAAAAAGGTAAATATTGCTACAAGATGTGACTTTCAATGAGTTTGCTATTATTCGGGTAAATATGGGTTCAGAAGGTATTATAATGGGTGTATATACAACCCTATATATAGATAGATATAGAAAATATAACCCACCAAGTAATCAGTAAAGATTAGAGGCTTATGAGGGAAGCAATATGGGTACACTTGGAGTAATGAATTCAGTTGTAAACATCGCACACTAGCAAAGTACAAGGTTTTATTAATGAGGGACTTTAACCATACAGAAACAAACCGGAATAGTCTTGATCACCCATACAGAGAAAAGGATTCTTTTGGGGTAAGATTCCTTTATGTATGCAAGGCATAATCTTACACCAACATGCACCAGAATCAACCAGGATTGTACCAGAATCATTGATCTACCTGGTATCCAGAAGCAAAGTTTTGGATATCGGGAAAATCGAGTACAAGCCGAAAGAGTGACCACTCTGTGTTGTTGATGGCATATATCATTGAAGATGCATTGAAGATGCTTGCCTGAGAGTAGGAGAACGGAAAAGGATATAAGGAAGAACTATCCAAAAGCAGACTACAAGAAAATTAAAGATTATTTTGCATGTGAGTGGGAGAACGGAAAAGGATATAAGGAGGAACTATCCAAAAGCCGACTACAAGAAAATTAACGATTATTTTGCATGTGTTGAGTGGAGAAACATTATTAAAAAAAAAATCTGCACTGGAGATGTATGAAAACTTTTTGTGAGGAATCTGAGAGGATAATTAGCTGGTGCATCCCATCTATCAAAACAGGAATTACTAATGCCAAAGACAAAATTTTCAATAAGGAATGTTGGGAGCAAAGGAGTGGAGAGCCAATTGCTGGAATTGGTACAGGATAAGGAAGTTTATATACCTGGCAAGATATTAAGAGTGAAAACTGAGTTCCTAAGCAAAAGAAAATTTGCAGAGAGAGCTTATGAGAGGTATTATCAGGGAAGATAAGCGAAATCCCAAACTTTTCCACTGATTTATCAGAGGGAAGTTAAAGGTTAAGGAACGACCTTTAAAGATGGAGACAGCATAGAGATGCATTACAGACAGATGAAGAGATCTGCGATGAATTTAATAAGAAGCTTCCCACGGTATTTACAATAGAAAATACTTCACCCCCTCAAATTACAAAGATGATTAAGCATGGGCCACTATTAGAGAACACTGTCTTTTCACCTATAGATGTATGCAAAGCGTTGTTGAAAGTGGATGCTCTTATAACCATGAGGCCTGACGATAAATCCCCATAAGTACTTTAGAAATGCACTGAACCATTATCAGTAGCGAACCTGGGGAGATTGAAAACAATGGCGACAAGCATATGTGTGACCTATCTTTAACATGGGAAGAAAAGACACAGCTCCGAACTATAGGCCTGTTTCACTGACTATCATACTTTGCAAAGTTATGGAGAGATTACTAAGAAAACACATTTTACTTCACTTGAAATCCTTCATCTTTTTCCCAGTGGAACAACATGGCTTCAGAGAATATAGGTCTACGCTAACAAACTTATTAGAATTTTATGCAGAAGTAAGCCTATCTTACAAGAAAGAGAGGATAGGGCAGACTGCATGATTTTAGATTTTCAGAAAACATGTGATTACAGTCCCACATGAAAGACTTATTGAGATTCTGATTATAATAGTATGACTAGGTGGAAATGTCTTGGAATGAATATAAAGTTATTTAGAAGGAAGGGAAGAGAGGGTTAGAGTAATACATAAAGTGTGTGACTGGAGAAATGTTAGCAGTGGAACTTCACTGTTATCAATATTAGTTCCAAATCTATTTTTTATATATGTAAAGGACCCGCTGGAATTTGAAAATGCATTTTCGAACATTTTATTTAAAAAAGAAAATAAATAAATAAATAATATAAAATAAAATGTTCGAAAATGCATTTACAAAATCCAGCTGGTCCTTTACATATATGAAAAAAAAAAAAACAGATATGGAACTAAAATTGATTACAGAGAAATTTCACTGCTAACATTTCTCCAGTCACACGATTTATGTATTACTCTAACCCTCTCTTCCCTTCCTTCTAAATAAATTTATATTTATTCCAAGACATTTCCATTGTTTTTTATATATGTATAGGGCCCGCTGGATTTTGAAAATGCATTTTCGAACATGTAATTATCTAATTGTGTTTACTTGAAAGATCCCTATGCTCATAACTCCCCGTCTCCTAGTCGGTTCCATTCTCATACTCAATGATGCTTATCATAATTTTTCTTAAAACTATGAATTTAGTTAAGAGTGACTACCACCTCGCTTAGAGAATTCCAATCATCATCTACTTTTACACTATAAATGAACTTCATTACATCCGGCAAAGAAGTTTTTTTACGAAGTTTCAAACTATGACCTCTAGTTCTAGTGCCAGCCATATCAAAATGGGCCAATATCAAATGTCTTCTGATAATCTAAGAATATGCAGTCAGCACAGCCCTATTTTTCCTGTAAGATCAGGCTTCCCTAATCATATAATTCTGATTAGCTTGTTACTATTACAGTAATCTGCCTTCTCTGCAGCCATGCTGTCTCACTGACAAAAAGTCGAAGTATTCCATGTGAAGAGAGATGGATTTTCTTAGTTTTCTCCAAAACTTTGCAAACTATGATGGTCAAGGAAATAGGCCTATATATTGGAGCTGTATTTCACCTTCCTTCTTTGAAGATATGTACCGAGTGGACTTGTTTCCAGGATCTTGGAATCTCCCCATATTCCAGTGACTTTTCAAACAGGAT
Organism: Halocaridina rubra; assembly: GCA_037179515.1. Lineage (NCBI taxonomy): Eukaryota > Metazoa > Arthropoda > Malacostraca > Decapoda > Atyidae > Halocaridina > Halocaridina rubra. Next base: position 39,127 of record JAXCGZ010000530.1, on the reverse strand, counting down.
GTATAGCACCATCGATATTGGTTTAGCGCATTTTTTATGTACATAAGGGGATATGTCATCAGGACCTGTGGCTTTATGAGTATCTAACTCCATCAACGCTTTGCATACCTCTGTAGCTGAAAAGATGATGTTCTCTAACAGCCCATGATCTCATATTTCTGCAGTCTGAGGGGGTGAGGTATTTTCCACTGTCAATACTGACAAACTCCTTGTTCCATTCTTCACAGATCTCTTCATCTGTCTTAGTGAAGCTTCCATCTGCCCTATTTAATTTCAAAATTTGTTCTTTGACCTTCAGCTTTCCTCTGACAAAGCTGTGAAAAACTTTGAGGTTTTCTTTAGCCTTTCTGGTAATATCCCTTTCACAATCTCTCTTTGCCTCTTTCCTTTTACTTAGGTAATAATTTTTTTGCTTGTTTGTAACTCTACCAGGCATCCATACTTTTTATCCTCTTATACCTATTCCAACATTTGTCTCTCCCCTCCTAAGCTCTCTTACACTCTTTGTTGGACTATTTCTCTCTGGCATGAATATATCCTATATTGGAGGAAGGTATGCAATAAGTAACTACTTTTCCACATTCATTACAACAGATTTTGTACACCTATTGTACAGATTTGTTGCTAAATAAGGTTCTCCAGTCAATAGATGCAAAGAGATTATTAATATTGTTGTAATATCCTTTCAGATAGTTCCTCCTCGTGTCCTTCTCAGTACCCCTACTCTCAGACAGAACACCGATAATTATCTACTCCATCAACAACACACAGTTGTAACTTCTTCCAATTGGTGGTTCATACTCAATTCTGCAAATATCCAACACATTATCTGCGAATACTAGATCGAGCAGCGATGGCTCTCCCCTACCCCTGGCCCCCGTAGGTTCCAGTGCATGTTGGTATACGGAATTTCCTAGTACGCAATCTGGAATTTTTCCAAAATGAATCCTCCCCACTGTGGGTTATATACAACAGCTATTATAACGTTCTCTGACCAAGTATTAATGAGAACAACAAGAAATTCCTTGAACTCACTTTCTATTGCAAAGTTTATTTTTTCAACCTGAAACCTTTCACTTAAGAGCAATGGTATTCCTCCACAAGTCCCCTCAGATCTTTCAACACTAAATATTTGAAGCCCTTAACTGTGACACCGTTTATGTTCTCAATTAACTTAGTTTTTGTAACTGCTACTATATCTGCCTTACTGTTGTGAATCCTATCCTTTAATTTTACAACTTAGCAGCTACTCCATCAACATCTGCATACAGAAAACTTAATGAGGCTGCATTCCCTCATCTTCTAGTATTATTTTTTTTTATCATCCCATTGGCTGGGAGAACCCTGAAACAAAAATCTAACTCGTGTTCTTCATTTTTACCCAGTTTCTTGCATATATTGATATGAATGGCTCTAGCAATTGAGGTCATAACTTCAAGATTCACAAGAAAACTTCTTTGCAGGATGTAAGGAAGTACGTTTTTAGTGAGAGAATAGTTGATAATTGGAATTTGCTAAGCAAGGAAACAGTAAATGCTATATGCATTCATAGTTTAAAGGAGAGATACGATAAGTTTCAGTGAGTATAAAAATTTAACCAATCAGGAGACAGGGAGTTACAAACACAGGGATCTTTCCCGTAAGCACAATAAGGTAAATAAAATTTAGCTAATTAGGTCAACCACAAGTAAGTGGGTTAAGACATCCCGCAAGGCTCAACAGCCTTAACTGGTTTACTCCCCAAGCCTCATGTCATGGCAATCCCCCACACCCACTCATCCCAGTTTACAGCACTGAGTTGTGCAGGAAATCCATTTGTTGTCAGTTCAGTCTCTCTCCCCTAGCTTTAATGGAATATTAATAAAAAAGACATGATATAATTCTTATGGAAGCCTCCAGCAGTTTATATATAGGATTGGTATCAGACACCTATATAAAGTATAGGAAGACTAAACATATTGCAATTTCAACAGTAAATTTACAATACTCCATTTGAATCTTAAAAGGAATACAAATACTTGCATAATTTCAACCAAAGGTTTTAGCGAATAGTGGATATATTTTCTTTTAAAATGACACCACATGCTGCTGAAGCTATCAAAGTAGCCTTAACTGTACCAAAGGAAGTGAAATATGACTCTATTACACCTTGTCTGTCCTTACCTCTTCTATAAATAGAAAATAACTTCAGGGAGAGAAAAACTGAATATCCCGTGCCCCTATCTGTTTTAGTCATGTCTTAATGTAGGAGATACATAAGTGAATGTCTTCTTTCCTCCATCACAAGAGTATGTATATTTCTCTTTGCTGCTTCATAGATCATACAAGTGTGGAATAAGTCTCCTATACCACCAAGGATATCCCCTTTTGTTAGCCCACTAAATAAACTTCAGTACCTATTTAAGATGACTATCACTGTGCTTCCATCCTCATTTTGAAAAGCAGTTGCATCTAGGTTGTGAGAATCATTAGATGAAAGATCTAGTCTTACTGCCCCTTCCTTCACAAACTTGGAGAAGTGTCCCATGGCATAGAACATGGGGTTCTTGTAAAATTCATCAGATACCTAAATATGATAAAAATAAAAATTATTAATCATTTGGTGACGCCACGATTCAGCACCAAACCGGTCACAACAGTGAAAAAAGAACCATAAAAGTAGGGTTATATTTTATACGGACACACATAATTTTTGCAGCCAAAAAAACAAAAAAAAAACAAAGAAGGGAGACTTGACGGTTCTCCTGTTCTCGTATTTCAATTTTGGCTTCTTATGATTCATAAAGAATATAAAGGCAAGTCTTCCTTCCTCACCACTAGGAATATCCTTTGTAGGTGCCTCTTACAACCAGTGATTTACTTAATAGCGTGGCATATAAACGTGCTACAGCACAAATAACTTATGAAATTCTCAATACACAGATATCAAATTACTGATGTAGGAAACAGATTCATACTTCCCTTTTTTAATACTGGAGTTCCTAAGTTATTCCATCAACTATTATTGATGGTGGTTATAGATTCTCAAGGAAATAGAAAATTATAACAAATGGAGAAGAATAATTACTGCATTGACAATGATAGGCGAATCAGCAGACATATTAGCCCAGTTTGGTCCGCCTTGCATGTCCAAAGCTAAATTCCAATCAGTCCAGCCTGTGACCCAGTGGTTGATATCCTGTTGCATATAGAAAAATATGGAATGTTTACAAGTGCGGCCCAGTGTTTTAAAAATACATTCAATTAATAAAGGCATTAGGTTACCTTTCAAATATATTATCTTGTTAAATCATGATTCGTTATGTCAAGTACACATATATGAAATTATTGACACTATAAATTCTGGCTACGCTAAATTTACTATAAAGATAGATAATTCTCAAGGTACATATATTTTATGTGTTAAGGCAGGACAGGCAAGGATAATTGCCCTCATCCGGCCAGGACACTAAGAAAGCATTAACCATGCAAGTAAAAGTAGCTGCTTCAGGACAGGGCAGAAATTGAGAAGGGTAAACAATTAAAAGACAGCTTGAAAGACTGATCAAAGTAGTGAAGACCTGATTTTGATGAAAAAGACAGGAAAGAGAAACAGAGATGTAACAAGTTGTGACTTGTCAGATGTGAAAGAATAAAAAGATGTGTAACGAATTCACTAAAATATCTGGTGTAGATGTAAGCATAGAAAAGAACCGTAAATGAAGGAAGATTTAACATGGAGGTGTCCTGGCCAGTGCTATTCAAGTCAAAAAGACCTTCAGTTGCAGTATCAAATTTGGAGACTGGTGCCATGGGCCAACCTGCTACCTTGTTATCAACCAGCCTATTTATTTAAGTACTTATATGTATCTATAATCTTATTACTGTCTTTTTTCATACATTTTCCATTTTTCCAGTAATTTGCATCAGTTTTTATATTATTAACAATCTATCTCATTGAATCTTTCTGTATGTATCAATCTACAAATCTATCTACATTTTTTCCGTCTATTCATTATCTTAGTTTTCTTTAGCGCATAATTTTTTATTTCTCTCTCTCTCTCATTTCTTCCTGTTATCTCTCTTTCATGTCTCTTTCTTTTACTCCCATTTTCTCTCTCTTCTTTTGGGCTTTTATGGACTTAGAGAAAGCATATGACAGGGTTGATAGAGAGGGGTTGTTGAGTGTGTTGTGATTGTATGGAATAATTGGAAGTTTGCTGAATATGGTCAAGAGATTTTACATGAATAGTATAGCATGTGTGAGAATTGGGAATGGTATGAGTGATTGGACTGCGGTGAATGTAGGGTTACATCAAGGTTGTGTAATGTTGATATGGTTGTTTAATGTGTATGAAAGAGTATTAGACAGAGGCTTGGAACTTGTCGGTGAGTCTGGGAGGTTGTGGAAATTGAATCAATTGCTATATGCAGATGATATTTTACTAGTGGCTGATACTGAGAATTAATTGAATTATTTGGTGACTGATTTTGTTAGTGTGTAAGAGAAGGAATTTGCTGGTGAATATTGGTAAAAGTAAAGACATGAGATGCACGAGGAGTGTTAATGTAGTAGACTGCATGTAATAGTGAATGAGGAAGTTGCTTGAAGAAGTTACGAGTTTTAAGAATTGGGGTCACATGTGCTTACCTAATTGTGATTACCTAATTGTGTTTACGGGAAAGAGCCCAAAGCTCGTATCTTCCCGTCTCCTGATCGGATGCAAAGTCAAGTCATAGAGTGAAGGAAGCGAGTAACTGTCTAGGTGGCTTGAAAAGCGTAATGAAAAATAAGTATTTGGGAATGAATACAAAGAGAAGGATATATGAAGTTTTGATTGTATGGAGCAGAGACTTGGAATGCAAAAGAGGATGAAAGGAACAAGTTGAATGTAATGAACACGAGGGGGTTTGAGAAATATGATTGGCGTTTCTAGAATAGATACAGTAAGAAATAAGGATGTCAGGCAGAGAATGGGCATTGAAAGGGAGCTGTCGAATAGGTGAGATCATAGAGTATTAAGCTGGTTTAGACACATGGATAGGAAGAGTGATGAACGAATAGCAAAGAGTGTGTGGAGTGCAGAAGTGATTGGGGAAAGGCCAAGAGAAATACCTAAATTGAGAGGGACGGATGGCATGAAAAGGGCATTGAATGCACGTGGATTGTCAGTGGAGCAGGGAAGAGAGCATGCAAGAGATAGGAATTAGTGGAGGAAGATTGTGTATAAGTGACACAATTTTTTGATCCTGCTAGCTCAATGAACTGTGATGGACAGGTGTAAGGGGAGTTGCCATGTGTTGAAGCGGTGGGGGTAAACCTTCTGCGGCTGTTGGGTCTCATTGTAAAACATCCTTGCCGGCCTACCTTGTGGGTGACCCAAGCAGGGTGTAAGAGGGGGAAATGTGGCAACCCTTTATCCTCAATGGAGCTACGAAGAGTAGTTGAGGTATGTGCGCCTTGCGGTGAATGCATGTTTCTTGGCTCGGCCACCCCCCTACAAGGGGGACTGACGCCATGTATATGTAATTACCTAATTGTGCTTACGGGAAAGAGCCCCAAGCTCGTAACTTCCCATCTCCTGATCGGTTCCATTTTGTACTTTGTGATACTTATCATACTTGTCCTAAAAACTATGGATTGCGTTAGCATTAACTACGTATGTTCTCTCTTTCACCCTTCTCTTCTCCCTATTACCTCTTTGTATTAACTCTCTCTCTCTCTCTTACTTTCTTTCATCTTTCTTTTTTTTCCTCTTGCCTCTCTCTATCAAGTCTCTTTTTCATCTACTGCCTTTTTTTTTCTTTCTAGTCCTTCTTTTCTTCCAATTACCTCTCTTACTTAATATTTCACCTTATCAATCCATATTGCTCCTCTTTCATGTTCTATCTCTCTCTTCTATGTTTTTATTCTCTTACTAAATCTGCCATATACCAGTATAAATTTTTCTTACCACAATAATATCATGGGCATAACTTTCCAGTCTCTCCCACGATCCTAAGTGAACAGACTCTTCAACTAAATCGCCTCCAAATCCTGTAATTCAAGAAAGAAAAAGTAAGACAGATATGACAGTTTTCAGCAAAAAAACAAGTCTGGAATGTTTTCAATTTAACTAGTATTATCGGCCATTTATTAACAGCTATTCTTCAATACTGACAATTCCCTAGAAATCCTCAGTCAAATAAAAAGAGTAGGCTTAGAAAATTATCTGACAACATACTTTAATAACAGACCTGCATACACAGAACTTCAAAAACTAAATTATTTGGGATGCAATAATGAGTTTGAAATAAACACAGCTTCAGTTCAGTTCCTCACACAAAACAAACAGTTCATGTATGTGATAAAGAAAAACAAGTTCTATTTCATAAAACACAGTGATTAGTAATAGGTCACGGGTATAATTAATAAAAAAAACTGCACAGGCCTAAGTTCTTAAAACAATATCATTAATGAAGAGATAATGTATGTGACTAATAATAGCTCTGAATAAACCTCAGTTTCAATAATAATATAACTAAGGATTAAATCACAAGTCTGATTTAAAACAAACCTGCGCAAGCCTCAGTTCCTAAAATGAAACGAGTAGGGAAAAGATCATGAGTTTGATTCAGTCTGTCTGGGTTTGAAAGTGGGTTACCATACCAATGAAGTGCAATCCCATCAACATACTGCTCAGCTACTGAATCGTTTAAGACCTGAAATGTAATTCACGTTTTATTATATATATATATATATATATATATATATATATATATATATATATATATATATATATATATATATATATATACACACACAGTGATCCCTCGCTATATCGCGATTCACCTATCGCAAATGCACGGTATCGCAAAATAAAACAGCCCTTATCAGGCTGTAAAGAGAAACTGTTACAATATTTGATATAATTGTTATTTTGTTAATGAACGAATCCATGTTTTGTTTACATTGAAAGTAATAAAGATGCCCACTAGGGGGCAGACAAGAACATTCACAATGCTGTTTCTGTCTCCTATTTTATTGTGCCTCATTTATCTATAAATATCTCCAAATTTAAGGAGCATCAAACATGGTGGCAGCGCTCAATAGACTAAGTATGGTTTGCTGTTCATTTTAAATATAAGGCATTACGTATTATCCAGGATATTTCTGTTTGATTAAGTAAATAAGACTACCAACCGACATGGCGACAGCTAATCTAGCCCCTCCTGATAAATTCGCATTAAAGAGCGAAAGTGAGCAAGATTGGCGATTTTTTCGTCAAAAATTCGAGCTGTATATACTTGCAGCAGGTTTAAATGATAAAAAGTGAAAATACAGCAAAGTCGGTCATAAATAAAGTTAAATCGACAAAGAACTTTAAGCAGAGTAGGCCTAGTAGACATTCAGCAGACCGAAAGAGTGAGGACCCAAGTTTTGTGAACAAGAACCAGTATAGGCCTAAGTCAAACCAAAGTTTGTCAACGAAGGATACAGCTCTACGAAAATGTAAGTTCTGCGGAACAAGACACGTGTGGAGTAAGAAGAAATGTCCAGCCTATGGAGAGAGATGCAACTACTGCAACAGGCTGAATCACTTCGAATCTCAATGTTTGGAGAAAAATGGACATGCACAAGCATCTAAGAAGATGGGTGTGAATGCAGTGGACGGTGACGATTCCAGTTCAGATACTCCAGCCGAATATATCCTAGGTGTCAAGTTGCAGACGAGACGTGGAGAGCCAGAAGAAACGACGGTGAACAAAAATGATAATCCCTGTACACAGCAAGTGATGAAAGTGAATAAAGTGTCAGAGAAATCCAAATATCTATATACCAATCTGAAAGTTGGTGAAAATAGTGTCAAATTTCAAATCGATAGCGGAGCAGGTGTAAATGTGTTACCTCGAAATATGGTTCCCAATAATGTAAAAATTGAATCTAGTGAAGGGTTACAACTAGAAATGTGGAATAATTCTGCAGCCAAACCAGTTGGAAAATGTAGAATTAAAGTGAAAAATGAGATAAATTCAAAGAGATATAATGTTGAGTTTATTATAGTGGCTGAGAATTATATGCCTTTGTTAGGAAAACGTGCATCAGAACAGATGGGTTTCCTTACCATCAATTATGATAACATATGTTCTGTACACAGTGAATCTTGTAATACTGATGTTTTTCAGGAATATTCAGATGTGTTTTGTAATGAAGTTGGTAAGTTACCTGGGGTGGTACATATGACTTTAGACAAAGAAGTCAAGCCATTTGCTATATCTTCATGTAGAGTGCCAATTCAACTTAAAAGGAAGGTAAAATCCAAATTATCTGAGTTAGAGAAACAAAATGTCATTTGTAAAGTAGACGAACCAACTGAATGGGTGAGTCGCATGGTAGTAGCTTCTAAGAAAAATAGTGAAGACATAAGAATTTGCATAGATCCTCAGCAATTAAATAAAGCCATAATTAGAGAAATGCATCCTTTGCCAATTATTGATGATGTTTTACCTGAATTAGCACAAGCTAAAGTGTTCTCTAAACTAGATTTAAGAAATGGATATTGGCACTGTGTTTTGGATGAAGAGTCAAGTCATTTAACTACCTTTCAAACCCCTTTTGGAAGATATCGTTGGCTTAGACTGCCCTTTGGCCTAGCAATCAGTAGTGAAGTTTTTCAGAAACGACTGCAGAACTCTTTAGATGGTTTGCTAGGAATAATATGCATTGCTGATGACATTTTGGTATATGGAATAGGTAATTCTCTAGAAGAAGCACAGTTAGATCATGATGAAAATTTAAGAAATTTACTGGAACGATGTCGTAAGCATGGTATCCGTCTTAACAGAGAAAAGGCTGAAATAAGAAAGAGTGAGATAACATTTCTTGGACATGTAATAACTAATGAAGGCCTTAAGCCAGATCCCAGTAAAATTGAAGCAATTGTATCGATGAAAGCTCCAACTAATGTCACTGAGATTCAATGCTTTAGTGGAATGATAAACTATTTGTCAAAATTCATGCCTAGACTCTCTGACCTGATGGTGCCCATACGACAACTTTTACGTAAAGACAAAGAATGGTGTTGGGGTGATGAACAGGCTAGAGCTTTTGAGAAAATTAAGTGTTGCATCACTAAGACTCCAATTCTTGCTTATTATGATCAAAATA
>JAXCGZ010000530.1:20000-25000 GCA_037179515.1 Halocaridina rubra | reverse complement strand
TTGCACTCAGTGTACTGCTATTAACATGAATATTTATGTACACTGACATCTAATATAAATATGATATACTGATTTTCCAATAATTCTTTTCTATTAAGATTTCATACATGAAATACATATTTTTTCTAAATGACAGCTTGATAATGAAGTGGTAATATATAGGTTAAGTTACGTAGCTTTCTTCAGAATATTACAATATTTTTCTCACCACTTCTGCCCAATGAGGCAATTCATAGCGCTGATCATCCATAATCATAAGGATAACATCACCAAAACCACTGGCTTCTAGCGCCGGTCCCAGGTTCTCAGCTATCCATTTTCTCTGCTGCTCAGCTGTCCAACCCATGCAGTTAAAATTAAATCCAGGAACGTAACCATCCACAGGCTCATTCTGCGCAGTCAAACCCCACATGCTTATATTCTGGCTTGCATAACTCTCAAGGAACCTTAAATGGTAATGAAACCAAGCTGGAAGTCATTTGAGACTGATGACAACATAAAGTATCAAACAAATTTCAAGTATGTCCATAGTGCCTAAATATAAGGAAAACATGAAAAGACACTGAATATTTTAATTTGTTCCACAAAGAGGTGTATGACTTTCAGAAAAAATACTTTTTAATATATATATTATATTCACGTAACACTGATAAAATCTACTTGGGATATTTTAGCTTTATGATGTTAATAAGTAAATAAACTGTCATATAGTCACAAAACAGTATCTGATCACTATACATGTGCACGCAATTAATACATCTCAAACTATTTACTACAAGATATACTAATGTGTTCTCCCATTAGCATCATAACAAATGAACCAAAGAATATGCTCCATTTATTAGAATATAATCACAGAGATATCAATTTGGAGTAAAAACTAAATATGGTCAACATTCACAAAGAGATGAAATACGTACTTCACAAAATAATTAGCCCAAGGTTGGTACATTTCTTCAAGTAGTTGTCCAAATCCAGAGTAATCGTTATTAGTTTTCATCCAAGGAGGTGCTGACCAAGGTGATGCATAGAGCTTTATGCCCTTTTCTGTCATGGCAATGGCACGTTTGATAACGGGGATCTATATTACATGAAGGAACAGATAACTCTTCAACACAGTCATTATCATGCCTAACTATTGGTAAAGAAAGATATTATGCCTTTCTATACAAAGTTTAGGACAATTTCTGTAATATCATTAAAAATTACAGTGAATAATCCCTCAAAGCTCTAAAAGCAAAGCAACTTATGTAATAGGAAAAGAAGCACCTATAGAGAGGTTTTAAATCTGAAATGGCTATTTAAAAAGGAATAATTATATGAACATTAATTTTCTACCAGCACAATCCACTTATGTCAATGACATGCATTAAAAATATGTTGGCATAACTGGGCAGATCAACACATACCGTCATCTTCAGTACCAGCAATGGAAACAGAATCAAATTAAAACAGGTGACACTCACCTTGTAATCAAGGTCTTCAGGCTGCAACTGAAATGTATTGAGATCAATATCACCCTCGGTGTCAGCATACGTGTAGGGCCTCCAAGAAAAATCACATCCCCCCATGTTAATTCGGCCAAGGTTATACTCGATGCCAGAATCCGAAAAGTAGGATCTTTAGAAGAGTTGAAATAACATTAGTAACATACTGTACTAATGTACAACTATGAATCTAGTCATCATATATTTGATGAAAGATGCAAAGAGCAACTACAATTAGACACATATACAGGACATACACAAAAGCGAAAATTATATTAAAAACAGAAAAATAATTACACAGCTAAATGCAGTTGTGGTACATTATTTAATTACAGTGGTCTAATTAAAGCAAAATACCATGCTGCATTAACCTTGTAGCAAAAGTAACATTAGGGCCCCGTGGGCCTGCACTAAATGTTTGCTAGCTCACTGGAGAAATCAGCAGTTCAAGACCAGACAACATTAGTATTTACATGTCAGGAGTGTCGTATACTCTTTTATTCATCATTTCAGTGGAACACTATCAAGCCCATTAGACCTCAAACTTTTAGCATCATTATCTCACATTATTTTGGGATTATTATGATAATAAAAGATACTGAGTATTTACATGCTTTATAAATTCTATCACCTAAGGTTATCTGCAGTATTTGTTTACATAGCTTCTTAGTGAGACATTATTATTACTCTCAGTCTTATACTTGGGCAACTCTGTCCATTGACCAAGAAATTATATTTATGGCTGATAAGTGGATCATCCTGGGATGATCCTCGACTATACAGAACATCTTTAAAACTGAGAACATAATGACAGTCTCAGCTTCATTTCTTAGTCTAGTCTAATACTTTTAGCCCGTCTATAGTCTAATACTTTTAGCCCTCTGCCTAATAATTCTAACTGCGTGAGTTAAGATATGTTCACCTATTTTTGCAAATACTTAGATAAGTCTCCCGTGTGAGACTAACAAAAGCCTTTTGAAAATACAAGCATATTATGCAATCTGCCCAGATTTCATTTTCTTGTAAGATTTGGCTTACTTCAAAATAAAACTCGAGAAAGGTTGTTAATGTAGACCTGCCTTCTCTGAAGCCATGTTGTCTCACTAACTAAAATATGTTGAAGGACTCCAAGTGAAGAGAAATGCGTTTTTTAGTAGTCTCCACGACTGCATGGAAATAGGCCAGTAGTTTAAATCTATGTCACTCCTTCCCTTTTTGAAGAAGATATGTAGTATGTGTGTTTCAAGTATCTTGGGATCTCCCCAGATTACAGCAATTTCTCAAATATGATGCGTAGTGCTACTAAGAATGATTTAGCGCATTTCTTAAGTATATAATGGGATATGTCATCAAGTCCCATACCTTTATGAGTATCTAACTCCATCAGTGTTTGTCCACCTCTAAAAAGACGATGTTTTCCAATAATGGTATGATCTCTCTTATCTGCAATGTGATGAGGTGGAATACTTCTTACCATAAATATTTACTTAAACTCCCTGTCCAAATCTTTGCAGATCTCTTCATCTGTCTCAGTAATGCTTTATTCTGCCCAATCCAATTTTAAAACTTGGTCTCTGACCTTAATTTCCCTCTTACAAAGTTGTGGAACACGTTGAAATTTTCTTTACCTTCCTGGCAATATCTCTATTTACTTAGGTAAGTAATTATACCAGGCATTTATGCTTTTTCTCTTTCTATACTTATTCCAGCATTTGTCTCTTCACCCCTTTGCTTTTTTACACTAATTATTGAACCGTATCTCTTCGGTATTAACCATTTCTATTTTGGTAGATGGTATGCAACAACTATCTTGTAATATTCCAAACAAAAGATATTGTGCATCTCTTGTGCAGATTTGTTGCTAAATATGGACTCCAGCCAATACCTGCAAAATTATCAATAATTTTCTAGTAACCTCCTTCTGGACAGTTCTTCCTTATTTCCTGCTTGGTTGCCTTACTCAAATACTGTACGTTATCAATGATATACTCCAACAAGAACGCACAACAGTCACATTTTCCAGTTGGTGGCTCTTATATTGAATTTTGCCAATATCCAAAACATTACTTGTAAATACCAGACTGAGCAGTGATGGTTCATCTTCATTTCTGGCCCTTGTTGGTTCCAGTACATGTTGGTGTAGGGACTTTCCTTGTGCACAAAAAAACAATAATAATAATAATTATAATAATAATAATAACAATAATAATAATAATAATAAAATATGATAATAATCATAAAAATAATGACAAAAAAGATTAAGATAGACGATATAAGTTAATTATAAGAAACAAACAATTCAAAGTTCAGAATATTTTTATGGCCAATCATAAATGTCCTTAATTAGAACCAGCTCTCTCTTTCTCTATTCGTTGCATTTTCTTCTCTGTAATAATAATAATAATAATAATAATAATAATAATAATAATAATAATAATAATAATAATAAAAATAATAATAATAATAATAAAAATAATAGTAATAATAATAATAACAATAACAATAAGTAGTAGTAGTAGTAAATTGAAATCAACGCCTCAGGCAGCACATCTAAGGCTACCTGGCCGTGGCCGGTAATAAAGTCACAGGTAAATTTCACAAGCAAGGTTAGGCCAGGTTAGGTTTGAAGTTTTTTATGATTTTTTTTTTACCTTTGGCTTTTTTACTTGCATTCAACCTGCCAAACCTGAATGGCCAATACTGTACAAGCACAGTGTAAGATATTTTATATTTAAAACTAACGAGCTAAGAATATGTTAATAAATAGTGTATACAGACACTCCCCTACTTACGAATAAATGTGTTATGAATATTCAAAAATATGAACAAAAAGCTCCCCATTATCCACCAATGTATTAAAGCATGTACTACTGTATTATATTATTACATTATTAGTACTGTATCAAAATTCATTAATACTCTATACTTCATGTTTTATGTGGTAGATTAGTGTCCTTTGCCTAAGTACTGTACATGTACGTACTGTACAGTCCTTTTTTTACCTCAACGCAACATTCGAACAATTCTACTTATGAACAGGCTTCTGGAAACTAACTCGCTTGTAAGTAGGAGAGTGTCTGCAACAATAGCAATTTATGAAAATTATGTTATAAGCATTAAGAAACAGCATGACTTAAAGATATAATTTTTTTATGCATTATACTATATGTATGGTAATATGTGATTATTTTTTATTTGATATTTTGAATGATCATTTTTTACCTGATATTTAAAATTTCTGTAAAGTCATAACCGCAAGAGTTGAGTCTGCGTAAGATATGGGACAACTGTGTATATATATATATATATATATATATATATATATATATATATATATATATATATATATATATATATATATATATATATATATATATATATAATATTATATATATATATATATATTAATTATATATATATATATATATATATATATATATATATATATATATATATATATATATATATATATATATATATATATACAGGTATTGCAAATATTCACAGCTACGA
>JAXCGZ010000530.1:0-15000 GCA_037179515.1 Halocaridina rubra | reverse complement strand
ACACATACAAAAGAACTATATCCAAAGTTCCTTTCGATACAGGGATTCCCTTCATCTTGTCCTGATGAAGGAAGAAATTAGCTTACTAAAAACAAATATAACAGAAAACACCATTTTGTGAAATAATTTCTGCAGTTTCACCTAACATTTATCTGTAAAGACATATAATATTTTAATGCTTCACTTGTAGCATCTAACTTGGGCCAGGTAATGCCAGATCAGGCTTTACAAAAATACCAAAGGCGTATGTCATCAATGATAAAACTACATTCAAAGGGTAATGAATGAGCAAGGATAATAATACATGCCCTGCTGCATCACAAATTTGGAAAAAAAAACCTAGGCGCTCACATCAAAGTTCATATATGAATACCAAAAAAAGAAACATAGACAACCTGAATATATATGAAAGAATACCCTCCAACATTACAAATTTCATGCTTCATTATTTGTATTTTTTAGCGTACCCAACGTGAAGATTTGCATAATTTCATCTTTGACTTCCCATGGGATACTACTGCTTTTATTCCTGTGATCCTGATAAGGTAGCCCTAAAAGTTGGTTTGAATGTTCCTGCTCATGGCTATTCATGCTAGAGATCAGGCACACCGTTCGTACCAAAGCCTCTCCTTCTGATTTAACTTGCTCTGCTTTTATTACAACTAGGAATTGCTGTACTGCCAAGATTCGAAAGTCTAAAAGGGAAGTTGATGAACCATAACTCCTCTCCCACTGATAAATGTTTCTGGTCCTTAGCCAAAAACCTCTCCAAAAACTTCTGTAACAATCTTTCCCCCTTTCATTTGTTCCCATGGTTCTCTAGATTGCTCTCCCACTGACAAAGCCAATCTCTTTGGCCCTCATTTTTCTGCCAACTCTGCTGTAAACGATTCTAGTGCACCTGTCCCTCATTCTTTACCCCTCTCTAACCCTATGCCCTCCCTTATCCTTTCTTCACGCAAAGTTCATAAAGTTCTTTGCGCGCTAAAGACGAATAAGGCATCTGGTCCCGATGGTATCCCTGCAAGGTTCCTTATAAGTTTGCACATGAACTGGCTTCCATGCTTTGCCATCTTTTTCACCTCATTCTGTCAAGCAGTATCTATCCTTCATCTTGGAAGCACGCTCTAGTGCAGTCTGATCCTAAGATGTGTAAGCGGTCTATTCTTTCAAACTACCTAACCTCATCTATCGCTAGTTTTCAAAACTTTGCTCAATTCTCAACATTTCGAATCTAACTCACTTATCTCCAATCACCAGTATAGCTTCCGCAAGGCAAGACCAACTGGCGACCTCCTGTCCTATCTTACTCATGTATGGTCATCTCTGGGGAACTACGGGGAATCCTTCGTTGTTACCCTTGATACCTCTATGGTTTTTGACAGTCTGGCACAAGGCTCTGTTGGCTAAACTCCCTGATTGTGGCTTTATCCTTTCTCTCCGTTTTCTGATTTCCAATTTTCATTCTGACCGCTTTATATCTGTAGTTGTCGACAGTGCAACATCTAGCCCATTCCCTGTTACCAGTGGTGTTCCACAGAGCTTTGTTCTTTCACCTACTATATTCCTTCTCTTCATCAACGATCTGCTTTAGTCCCTATCCTCCTCTCTTCTCCACGTCTTTGCTGATGATTCTTCCCTGCACTTTTTCTCTGCCTTTTCTTCACATCCTTCATCTGCTAATCGTAATCAGTCTCGTATCACTCTTTCTTCTACTCTCAACTCTGATTTGCAAAGGGTATCTGAGTGTGGTACCCAAAATTTAGTTCAATTTAATGCTTCCAAGAAATTTTCTGGCTGTCTATTTATATTCTTCTGCTCCTGATACCCCTATAGGTTTTAAAACTAATGAAATTTATCCTCTTAATTCTATTAATACATTAGCAATCACAATAGCCTCTAACTTTTCTTGGAGGAATCACATAACCCAAATGTCTAAATCTGCATCTAAAAGATTGGGGTTCTATTTAGTTTTCGTCATTACTTTTCCTCTTTAAAGTTACTTAAAATCTATAAAGGTCTTATCCGTCCCTGCTTAGAATAATGCTCGCACATTTGAGGTGCTTCTTCATATACTTATCTCCTTGATAGGATTGAATCTAAGGAAGTCAAGACTCATTAATGACCCTTTTCTTACTTCTAATCTGGATTCTCTTTCTCTTCGCCGTAAAGTATCATCCCTATTTCTTTTCTATCTCTACTGCTTCCATCGCTGCTCAGATGAGATGGCACTTTGCATACCTACCCCACTGCTGAGGCCATAAAACACTCACCAAGCGGCCTAGTCTCACAGGTACTGTGTGGAGATCTGTAGCTCGCAGATTGCCTGGTGCAGCGACTGCTTCTTCCCATCCACCTCCAGACTCAGGAACTCTCTTCCTCCTTCTGTCTTTCCTAAATTTTATAATCTGTCTTCCTTCAAAAAATGGATCTATCATCATCTCCGGGCCTAATCCTGCCATATATCTAGGTCCTCAGTATTTCGACTACTTTTTCAGCATGTATAGTGAATTATTACCTCATCTCTGCCTTGTCCATAACTTTTTATTTTTTCTTCCTCAATGTTTTCTTCATTCCCGGGCCTTTATTGATGAGGGCAGTTTTCTTGCCTGTCTCGGTGTCACACTAATGAAAAAAAAAAATCAACTCTCCAAACCAGACATTCCAATCTTTACAAATAACTTTCAAATATACAGCCATGCATTGCCTAACATTCAGGATAAGTTCCGATATAGCAGACATAAGCAATTTAGACATTATGCAATCTATATAGATACCTGAATACTGTACCCTACACTGTAAATGAATTACACTGCCAAACATTAAAAATACTGCACTGTACTTTCTAGCATGAAAAACTATACAGTTTATTGTATGCAGCGCAGTTCTCTATAGTTCTTTCATCGCAAGAAGTCCGTTCAGGGTGGGGCACAAATGGTAATCTACCCATGCGCAGTGTTGTCAATTTGACCACCAATTATCAGATTGTCACTCTGAGACGTTGACCTTGGTGTGGCAACATGGGCCAAAACCTCTGCCACGTGTCATGGAATTTATTAATATTGTTGTTGATATAATCTTTAAAATGCGACACTCACTGTACTATATAACTTTGAGTAGTCTCCGTAGCAAAATGGTAGCATCTGCAACTCTGAGGCGGCAGGTCGAGGGTTCGCGCCCCGTCAAGGATTGAGGTTAGTAAGGGCATACACTCAGGGTGACGATTACATCTGCCAAAACAAGTCCTTCTTAAGAAGGCAACCGTCCTAGCCCTTAGTAGAAAAGGGAGTTCGTGATATAAAACCGAATCCAGTCATTGTACTATATAACTTTCTTTACCATATAAAGTATATAAATATACAATTTCAAATAGCACAATGGGAAATAAGAGTGAGATGATTTGGCAACATGACTAGTGGTACATTCCACAGTCTGCCCCACCATGAACGGACTTGTTGAGTCATTCTTACTATAATACAATATGTACACTGTAAGGTTTGAGAACTAGTTTTCAGACAATAATGTGAAGGGTAGGTTGTGTCTGGAGGCTGTTCTTG
Organism: Halocaridina rubra; assembly: GCA_037179515.1. Classification (NCBI taxonomy): domain Eukaryota; kingdom Metazoa; phylum Arthropoda; class Malacostraca; order Decapoda; family Atyidae; genus Halocaridina; species Halocaridina rubra. Next base: position 11,443 of record JAXCGZ010000530.1, on the reverse strand, counting down.
GGCATGGAGCACTTATTTATAAAAAAAATATATTTTTTTTCTTTTTACTTAATTCAACTTTTATTAAATTTTACATTCTTATATAAAATCTCTACAGCTATAAGCCAGCACAATTATGCACTGAACTTCTTGTTTTAATATTTAAGAAAATTAAAGTTCCTCTAGCTACAACGTAAAACCATTACAGGTAAGAGAAAGAACAATTCAGCTAATATTTTGTAAACACACAATACTGTCAGTCCTGATATTTATTCATTTATATAATATGGGAGAACAATATGATTACAGTCAATTGCACTTGGCACAGGAGAGGTTAAAGAAGGTGGAGGTTTTCAGGTACTTGTGGTCAAACCTGTTGCAAGATGGTGAACTACATAGAGAAATAAATGGGAGGATACAAGCAGGATGGAAAAATTGGAGGAAGTGGACTGATATGTGATAGAAAGATAAGTGCAAGAGTGAAAGGCATGATATATCGTGCAGTGGTAAGGCCAGCGATGATATATGGCTCGGAGACATGGCCTGTTAAGAAAAAAACAAGAAAGAAAGATGGAAGTGGCAGAAATGAGAATGGTGAGATGGATGTTGGGTGTGACGAGGAGGGATAGGATCAGGAACAAGAGAATTAGAGGGACAGCCAAGGTGACACAAGTGGGAAAGAAGATGCAAGAAAGAAGGCTTCAGTGGTATGGACACTGCATGAGGAGAGATGAAGATTGGATTGGTAGAAGGATGATGGAGCTAGAGGTGGAGGGAGTGAGAGGAAGAGGGAGACCACGAAGAAGATGGGATGACTGTATACGGGATGACTTGAGAGAGAAGAACCTCAGTGGAGAGGAAGCATTGAACAAGAGAGTGGAAAAGGCTGATAAGAAACCGCGACCCCATATAGATATGGGAAGAGCGAGAGATGAATAAGAAGATTTTCTTATTTTTCATGTACAATATTCAACAGCAATAGAAAGTACAGGGTGGTCGTTATCATGCAATTACACTAAACTGTATGCACTGAATGTCTATTCATTTTAATCTCAAACTTTTCATCTTTAAATTAACTTGTAATACCTTTACAGGTGAAAAAACACCCCACAGAATGCATTCACAGCTTTCACTTTTCTCAGTACATAAATATTCATTAGGAGCGGCATCATTATTACTGTCCTCCATTTGCAAATTACGTTCAGTCTGTGAGAGACCAGAAGAGGCAGGCTGAAGCTCTTTTTTGGGATGGATGTTGTCTTTTTCAAGATGTCTTCGCTGCTTTGCTTTCTCAGATCTGCAAATCATTTAGCTGAACCTTTCAAATCTAATACTTTTGAAACTGCTCTTTCTTCACAACAATCATTTTCATCAGCTATGTGCTTCTGTTCTAGTTCTAGCGACTCCTCAATTGTAAATATATAGGATGCAATGCCATGCATCTCCCCTAAAACTTTAGGGTATTCCAAAATTGCTTAGCTGATGTTTACCCTTTGATGGTTTGTGATGAAATACTGGGAGTCTCCATCAAAACCTTGAGGAATTCGAAAGGCACTTAGTTATTGTTCGCCCTACTGTGACCTGTGTGACCGAAAAATGGCTGCATCCTATTCTGTCCTTGTCGTTTTAGTGATACTCTGTCTGAAACCAGGATAGGTATGGTCAAACAGGATGCCGTGAGATATTCTTAGCTTGGTTTCACATCTTTGTGCACTGCCAACTTCTTCCAGTTTTTTGTTTCTTGGAGTCCACTTCATAGCCTTCTCTTTTACATCCCTACGGGCTCTCTTGCTTCACAGAAATTAAACCATTCCTCTTCCGGGCTAATCAGGCAGTTGATTCTATATGGAGATTTTAATGCTTACCATGGGGTTTGGAAATATGAGGCATCAGGCACTGGTGAAAATACTTTTGAAAACTTCCTACTTCTTCTTTTAACTACTTCTCTTTCCCTTTTAACCCCCGTGATCTCCCTACACATTTGGACGTCGTATCTGGTAAGTCTTTTACTACATATCTATTCACTGTAAGCAACTGTCTACTCCAGCACTGTACTATCTCCACTAGGCTGAATCCTGGTAGTAGTAACCACTTCCCAACTTTTCTCACATTATTAGTTTTCAATATGGCAGCCAAAGGAGATCCTTCATAGGTGGACCTTAGAGACTCACTTTGGCTAGTTTGGATAAAACATTTTGTCATCTCCTTTAGATTTTGGGAATTCCTAAGAAAATAACCTGGAAACTCTGGAAAATCAAGGGGCATCTTTTACATTTCACCATGCATCCGAAGTATTTTCTCCTTGGTGAAATGGGCATTGTCCCTTACTTCGGGCCCAAATAGAACGTGCAAAAGGTTGATTTCATTACAATTATATTTTTGTGCATACAAAAGAGCTGTTGTAAATTGTAAAAGAGTAATATGTCCTTTGTGTTGACTATATGGCAGCCTTGGAATCAATCCACTCTTCAAGGCCAAAATATAATTTTCAAATATATAGTTACTTAGAGGAATTAATCTGTCATTGGGGAGCTGGCGGTAGTATTGCGATCAAGAGGACCCTTGCTCATTCCAGGTTCTCTACAAATGAGGCATCAGATAGGTTTGCTTTGAAGACCTTATGTCTTCCCTCTCTTTTCCCTCGTAGCCCATTGGTATGTGATAATCTGTTAGCTCTGAAGTGTGGATTCTTATCATCTATATCTTCACTGCAGCTTGCTGATCGTCATCAAGGATTTTTAGGCAATTCAAATTTTGAAAGATAATAGTGGCCATGGAATGAGGTTGGTGCTAGCAGGTTAGAAGTCCCTATGGTGGGTCAGTATCTGGGACGCTGTTGCTTCCATGCCTTTACGCATCATTTATGACTTACGACAGATCCTAGTTGTAATTACTGTAATATCCCAAAGACAACTGAGCACTTTTTTGTTCAATATCATTATTATGACGGAAATTATTGCTTTCTTCACCATACCTTGCTTTCCCAAGGAATTCGCACCTTTTCAATGTCGTAACTATTGAACTACTGTGTGGTGGTCCAAATGATTTGTAGTTTTGATATATGTTTTCTTCTACTACAATGAAATTTGTTCAATCATCAGTTAGAGATTTAGACTTGAAGATTTTATATGTTTCTTGTCCAGGGTTAATGTATACTGCAATATTTCCTCACTGACCATGTTACTTTCCTTTGAAAAGTTTCAGCAGGCCCTACAAGCTGACCGGTGGAACCACTTCTAGATCACCCTCAATGGTTTCGTCATCCACTTAATACAGATTATTAGCCAGTTCAACAACACCACTGTAGATTTATGAATTCTCAACTTTGGCAAATCCTCTAATGTCAAGAATATGACACTTGACATAACATTCGAGCATTGCTTGGCGACATCATTCCAAACCCAAGCTAGTTTCTGATGCAGTGATCAATATTATATTCTTTCCATGACTCCAACAAAATCCTACCAGTACCTCCTTCTAATGCATTAAAAACCTGGGCAAAGTTCGTCATCAAGGAATACGCCTGAAATGTGGCAATAACTCTTGATCCATTTGTAGGATGAGAACAGTTGTGTTGGTTGAAAGAAATACAATTTGATGGTGGTATGCAATTCATCAATAAAGGAGAGATGTCTATGAGCAATATCAGAGTGAAAGTAAGCAATATCCAAACAGAGCATTTCCATTTCACTAAGGTAACAAATTTGGATATCTTAAAAAAGTTGTTAAGCCATCTACACTCTCTTATTACTGCTTATTAACCTTCTTGGGTTTTCCCTAATTCAAATCACATATGGTTTTGACATATACCCTTCAACATGTAATCCTGTCCTTATAAGTTTTAGATCTTGGCATTTTATGAACCTAATTATGGATGAATGATGGACTTTCTTCAAGCATGAGTTCCCAAACGACACTTCAATCACGATACATATATGCTGTGGCCGAGAATGTTGAAGCCAACACTTCAACATTCGCATAATCATCCGTCAACTTCATATTCGTAATAAATATAGCTGCTTGAAGCATCTGAAGCAGACAAAGCCACATCCTTATTGTACGCTCTATGGTCCTGCTCATTCTCAGAGCATATTCAGTATTCACTCTGCATTGGCCTATATTCCCATTATACGGAGATAGATTTGCCTCGGGGTCTGGTCCTAACTCCAGGTCATCAATAATTTATCCATATCAGATGTTCATCCCTCTCACTTTCATGTTAAATAGCCATTGGAAAAGTTGCCCAGTATACAGCCTCACAAACAATATTCCTTATTCATGAAAATGGATGTGATTGTTGAATGGAAAAGGTGTAAGTTCTGTGGAGTACTGATCTCATTTTTATTTTCTTTACTAATTCAATATTATTCGTAGTTATTGGGGATTCTATGAAGCCATGATCCACTACACGTCACAGAATAAGTTTGTGCATCTGGGGACCCCATGCAGTTTTGCAGACAAAAGCAGACAACACTGAAAACAAGAAAACAAAGCAGAGAAGCCCAGATTTCACACCCTAGAGGTCTACACTAAGCTTTTCATAATTTTTCCAAATGAAAATAAACACTCAAACAAAAAACAATTTTACATCCTTCAGGTTGTACTAGTATGTACCAAATTACTATATTAAATATATACTGTACTACTGATCACATAGCTAGCAGCGCAGATGCTTAATTAAATTCAAAGAGGCCTTTACCATACGCTCACTAATGTAGCGAGTCAGAAGTAAATTTTTTCTTTTATTTTGTATGACCATTTGGTTTACTATTGCATCAATATTTTTTATTACTATATGGTAGTGAACATATATGCAATCAGACAGTGGACAAAAAGATAATAGGCAATGCATACTTGTACAGATAATACTGAAATAAAAAGGAAATTTAAGCCAACTCAGTTTTGTCTCAATATTCAAAAGTGTGAACACTGCACAAACACAGTCATAGAGGAAAATACCCAAATTTGTTATATTTTAAGTGAGTAATAAAGAAAGCTTCAGGGAATGCTAAAATCAATGTTCTTACCATAAGAAAGAGCAAAAAGCACCAATATTAAATATAGCCACTTCATACTCAAGTAACTAAAATACTGTCCTCCTATTTAGACTAAAGAGAGCACTACTGTCAAGCATAACTCTATAAAAATAATGTGGGAAATTTCACAGACGTCTATGTACGATTAAAAATACTTAATTCTCTAGCCCACACATGTATGCTGTACAATATGCAGATAGGAAAAACTTCTCATGCTGATAAAGAAATATTATTTAAAAACGTGTGATATACTGATATATATTATACATAAGAAACTCTTTAACACTACCGGTATGATGTTATCAAATATCCATGTTGTAAATTTCATACGATAAGTCTAGTTTTCCTGCACAACACCATAATTTGAAGAAGATAGCAAAGCTACCAAAGGTACATAGAAAACACAAAGAACAGTAAAGCATAATTTCATAATACAGTGTTACCCCGCTGTATTGCGCTTCTTGGTTCGCGGTCTCACTCTATCGCGGTTTTTTTTTTGATAAATTATAATTTTATTTTATGGGTATACGCAAAAATATTAAAATATTGAAAAAAAACATTTTCAGTATATTAATTTTTTCTTAAATTTACGTCGCGTGCTGTTATTTATAATGTAAAGGGTGTTTTTTTAACAGTGCAGGGAGGGTTTATACAGTACGTAAATGAAAAAATAATTGTAAATGAGTATGTATGTCAAATCATTATCACCTCAATCACCGTAATTTTATCTGTCACTTTCATAAAAATTTACTTTGCTTGCTGTTATTTATAATGTAAAGGGTGTTTTTTAACAGTGCAGGGAGGGTTTATACAGTGCAAACGTAAAAATATATTAAAATATCTATGTACATATAGGCGGATCCTACTTCGCGGATTTCCTGGTTCGCGGTGGGTCCCGGAACCGAACTACCGCGATATGAGGCAACACTGTACTCAAGTCATCCTTACTTCTTCCACCTAACATCTTCTACAGATACTGAGAGAATGTGATACTGTTGCTTTTTTTTTCTTTATCATTCCAATATGCAAGAATACTGGTAATATTATAGCTGCGCAATAAAAAAGGTCAAAACATGTAAACTACAGAGTCAGCAATCGCCATCAAAATTCGTCACGACTACTACTACTACTACTTCTACTACTAACAATATTTTTATCATGATAATCAAACTCTTCTGGAGCAAGAGAGATTACCAAAAAAGGGATGCTTCAGGGAATCATCATACCCTGCTCATTTTAATTCCTTCTGTCAGGTGTTTGAGGCAAGAATATATTCAGAAAGGATGAGATTGTAGGCCCTGCTTCCCACTCCCTAATAGTTAGCTCTGACTTCACACAAGTAATATGAGGGCAGATTCTCCTCAGTCACCGTTTTTATTGCATTTTGTCTACTCCAGCAACAAGCAGTGATATATACTGTAATAATAATAATAATAATAATAATAATAATAATAATAATAATAATAATAATAATAATACCCTGTATTCAAAATGATGCTGTGTCTCAAAGCAGCATGCAAGGCGGCAAACAATAGTAACAAAGGCTTTGAGGTAAGAGGACTTAGTAGCAACCTATTCATCCTCACAGTCTCTTTTCAGTGGCCGGTGACAAGAAAAACTAACAAATTCAGTGAGGAAAGCCGTTCATATCCATCACTTACTTATACTTTTCAGTTAACTCTTTTGTCACAAGGAATACAAAGGAAAAAGTATTTTCCTACCACTAAGGACAACACATTAGATGGCTTCTGCAACATACAGAGGAATGATGATTAAATTCTTTCATTTAAAAAATAAGGGATATCCTTTATAGCTGCCTTCTACAACATGCAAAGAACTTGGGAATAGAGCTCTTTCTCCCCCATCAACAATCATAACAATAATTGTAATAATAATAAACACATGACATCATTTCCTGTTTTTTTTTTCATAATTGCAAAAACAAGAGAAATTCAAAAAAGGATGAAGTTATATAACCCCCCTCTTTACAATCTCTCTAAGTAACCCTACAAAATTACCAAACAATATAAGGATGAAATCTTTGTCTCCCATTATTAAGACATTATAATAATAATAATAATAATAATAATAATAATAATAATAATAATAATATTTTTTTAGTCATTAATATTAATATTATTATTATTATTATTATTATTATTATCATCATCATCATAATAATAATACTCATAATAATAATAATAATAATAATAATAATAATAATAATAATAATAATAATAATAATAATAATAATAATAATAATAATACAGTACATCATTATGCAATCACATATACTAATTATTTCAGACTCATACCTCCTACTGTTGGAGCTAAATCCTGTAATCTGCAGAACAGGAGTCCACAGCTTAATGTGCTTGGCCAGAAATCATAAAGTAGAAAAGGATATTTTACATGACTGATCGAGGAAGGCTTACTGTATTGGACGATAGGTTCAAACAGCTACCCCGATTCCAAGATCCTGGTGGATTGCAGACTGACTTTTCCTAGTTTAGCAGGAAACATTTTTCCTTAGTTTCCATAACATCTCTTGTGCAAACATTTGTTTATGATGTTTCCAGTGTGTCACATATTAATTTCACATACAAATACACAGCCACCTGACTGTCTCCCTCCCGAACTTCTCAAATGATGACTTTGGAAACATCTGAAAATTACATGGAGCATTATTGGGGCAATACTGAGACCGAAATGAAAGAATTAGAAGCAGAACTTTGTGGTTCCCAGTCTTGAAGCCAAAAACATAAGTCAAGGGTAGTAGCCAAAGCAATTCTCAGAAGCATCCATACCATATTTTTGTAAACATTCTTAACTTGCGGCCAGAAATGTACCTGTTGAGAACTGAGAGATCAAAGATTACTCTAAGCTACTCCAAGTTCTTCTTTGGAATGATGAATAAATGAATTTGAAATCTGAAGGTGCACCTTCTTTCCTGCCGCGGCTTTTATCATCTCATCTGCAAACCCATCCACATTAGGTAAAACATATTGTTTGAGCTTTTTCAAAGTGGAGATTTTGAACAATTCTAGGTTCGGTCTCTGTCAATCTTTTGGTGAAATAAAGGGTTAATATCTAATGCTCCTTGCCCACACACACCTCTCAATATCATGATGGTCATGTTCACCTTCTGAAGGCTCGCTTGATCTATCTATCTCTAAATCTTTTCCCTTTATGGGCAAAATCCGTATCAAGATTCTGAGTATTCCAGTCAAATGAAGGACATCATATGTGACGATCTCCTTGACAGACTACAGTTTTTAGTGTCGGTATTTAGTACAGACTGGCACATGACTTCTGAGATCTTGAGGCACCATTTTGGCAATTAAAGGGATGAGACCTTTTCCTTTAAAGTGGTAATGAATTAAAACATGAGGAATACCATGCATTTCCCCATTTGTATGCAAATTTTTGAAAGCTTGTGAACCTATCCCCTTGGATATATGTAGCAACGTAAAGAGTTTAACTTTATCAGGTTTGAGAAGCACAGGACTGGAGCCATCATACAAGGACAGGGCAGCCCTACTAAGTCTTATCCTTGACTTTACAAATTCCACTTTGACTAATAATGCCTGTAATAACACTATTTTGGCTTCTCCTCTCTGAGAATTAGCAGTAATGGCTTCCTTTGTGGACTTGGCAAAGACATTGCAAATTTTTCAATTAAACATTTCTTCGATTCAGCCCTTCTCTAGGGATTTCCTCTTTGATCAACCAAGCATCAGGCAAATCAAGCTGCTTCACTGCAGCATATCATGTATATTTTTTCTTTTTAGTATCTCCAAGAAGTCCCCTTTCCTTCGGCACAGTCTGTTTCCCTGTCTCCAGTGATTACAAATATAAATATTGCCTCAATATATTCAAAATATCTGGTACTCCACTGATTGATTGACTGGTAAGAAGTCAGAAGGACGCCATGCAAAGCATATACAAAAGGTAGACCTGAGAAGAGGAGGCCGAAATATCCATTATTAAATTTTTTCCAATTAACAGGAAAAAAGAGGATGGCGATTGCTTTGTTCGTACTATTGGCCCTGAACTCAAGATCATTTAGCAGATGTGGGTCAATGCAATTAAACACGTCAGACCTTCATGCTTAATTCTCGACCTCCTGTTATAGTCTGCTACGCCCATAATCAAAAAATAAATGAACCAAAAACAAAACAATGAACAATATGAAAACAAAAAGAGAATCATCATAACTTTATGAATACAGTACAACCTTTCAATCAAATATAATAATAAAGGACTTAATATACTACATCCCTCCATGTTTCAGAATCATTCTTTCAACTAAACCAACTTTATTGAATTCATATATACCTGTGATCATGATCCAAATTAATTTAAAAATAAACTTTTATTATTCATGTAACAATCTTTTAAGATATACAGGAGGATAAACTCTTCTTTCTGCCCTAGCTTCAACTTCATTACTACTGACATTTTGATCATTTATATTTGTATATCCTGAATAGTCCTTATCTTCAACACTAACAATTACCTAGGTCTTCATGTACAACAGTTGAAGTACTAGTCTCTACATACATCAGATTCAGTACCAATATATTTGTGTCCATTCAAAATCTGGTCTTATCCTTATCACTTCCAAAATTTGTAGTTTTCATATGAATTACATTCTTTTTCTCTGTACAACATCACCATCCTCTCAAAAACAATGTATGGTGCATCACTAAATTTGGTAGACATCTTATTCTCTTTTTTCTGTTGTAAAACTACAATGTCATCAACCTTTATCTGCTCTTCCTTTATATGAAAACTCTTGTCATAATCTGTTTCCCTTCTCTTAGTATTCAGTATCCCTTCATTGTACCTTACTTCATCCTCACATACATTGAACAATATAAAAAGCTGGCAACTTAGTTTTCTATTTTGTCTCTCCAATTCCTCATCTGCTTGTGGAGAATAAGGCATTCATTTTCTATGTACAATTCAATTTTCTTTCAGAAAAATTCTGATAACCTATGAAAAGTGTACCATTATCAGACACAATAAAATTAGGTAATCCATGACAAGTAAACCAATCATCTCAGCATTTTATGACTTTTCCAGATTTAAAAGAATGCAGAACTCCAAGTTCAAACCACCTAGAATAATAGTCCACAGCTACCAAAAGATATTCACCACCTGGAAATGGGCCACAAAGATCAACACCTATATGTTGTCAAAGTCTGTCTGGTACAGATATAGGTTGCAAAGGTTCAGGTTTATTACTAGCACACATTAACAAGCATGGTTTACAAGCTTTGACAAATTTTCAACCTCTCGGTCGATACCAGGACACCCAGCTTTCTCATAACCTAGCTTTACATTTTACAATACCTGGATGACCTTCAAGCTATAAATCAAGACTTCTGGTTTCCCGTGTTTTAATAATAACAATTTTGCGTCCTCTTCATACTAAGCAATCAATATTGATAATTTTACTAAAATATAGGGTACAGGTCCAGTGTAACTCCGGTGCCTTAATTCTACCCTCCTCAATAAGGTAAAGTTACTTCGCAATGCCATATTTGTATAGAGTATCGGGGGGTCTGACTTTTTCCCCAGCTAGGAGGTTAGGTTAGGTAAAGCATAGGCTTAGGGGGTTTACCTTATTGAGGAGGGTAGAATTAAGGCGCCAGAGTTATACTGCGCCTTTACCAAAAATAGTCTAAAATTCTGGGGGAGCTGACCAGTCACCAGTTTAAATGACTTTACAAACATCACCCATCTCAGCATCAGTATCAAAACACTGCTCAATTTCTCGAGTAGTCAAGGTTACTATAACTGAAGTGGCATTTCTGGCTACAAAGTATATATATTCTTCAGCCACATTTCTCTTAGGAATATCTGTTAAAGGTAACCTAGACAATGCATCAGCAGCATTATATTTTCCTGACAAAATAACGATAATAATGATAGTGATGAAATATCTTTTAATAATCAAATGATAACTACACTAATAAAATAATGAATAAGGATAGAGTAGTTTACAGTTAAGCGGGCCATGCTGCTCAACGACCTCATCCTTCCACTCTGGTAAGTAGTTCTATTAAGTATTTTTAGTTAGGATAGTAAAAAATTGTTTTGTATGCCTACTGTCACCATTTTTGTTGTGTGTTCATTAGCCAATTCTCTAGTCAGAGCCTATCGCCATCTATTGGTAAGTTTTGAACATTGGTATGCCCTGCTAAACTGTAGGTGTTCCTAAGGATGATAATGACAGCGACGACCTTGATAATAATCATCATCACTTACCTTTGCTGTTTCCCTCAATTTAGGGGGTAGCTGACATGAAAAAATAATAGTGGATGGTTGCTTGATTACTTACGTCTGGTATTCGATTATGATATACTACAACTATGGCCGGGGGAAACCTAGTTCGCTCTTCCCGTGGTCTCGCCGCCTGC
>JAXCGZ010000529.1:0-59429 GCA_037179515.1 Halocaridina rubra | reverse complement strand
AAAGGTTTGTATTAATAATGAGCGTATATCATGGCTTCCAGTTTATTGTTGCAAGATGTGTGCCGGTCGGCTCAATCAATATAAACATTAGAAACCAAATAGGTAGAAGTACAATGAAAACAAAAGAGGTGCGATAAAGGGAATAACCTTATTATCAATAAAGGATTAGATCACTTATATCATAACATTCCTTTCCCCTAGAAATTGCAATACATCACATATAAAAAATAAGTCATCAACTTCTTAAAACAAGGCACACATGAAAATTCTATATAAGGAGTTCAAAACACTATTTACAAATTAAGACGATCAGGGGGCTTGATATTTCTCTGAGACCTTCTCACTACTGGAGTCTGTATAGGTAACTCATCACATGCACTATTACTTACATCTCTTGAAGGTACATTAATAACATCTTTTGAAAGTACACCATTTGTTTCTATAATATTAGAATTGGTTGTTAATTCACTAGGAACACTTGTTACAACAGGATTATCAGCTTCAATTTCACTTACAACAGGATTATCATAATCATTATTCAACATTTCATTATTAGACTGATTGAAATCTCCAAAATATCTATGCATCAATTGATCAGAATGTCTTTTCCATATCATATTCCCTGAACAATGTACTTGCACTTTATAATTTCTTAAACCTAATACTTCTACAATTCTACCTTCCACCCATAGTGGACCTTTACCATAGTTACGTGCAAACACAGCATCATCAACTTTGTACATGTTTTCTTCATTTGAAAGACTATCATTACATTCTTTACTTTCTTTCAGCTTTACATCTACAGTACCTCTGAAATTTCTATTAAACATAATCTCTGCAGGAGCTTTTCCTGTAGCAGAATGTACAGTTCTTCTATAGTTATAAAGAAAACGACAAACTCTAGTAGTATAATCTCCCTCTTTAAATTTCCTTAAACCCTCCTTAAATGTCCTTACAGCTCTTTCTGCAAGACCATTAGAGGCTGGATGATAAGGGGCAGGACAAACATGTTTTATACCATTCTTTTGCAAAAACACCTTCATTTCCTGTGATACAAAATTAGGAGCATTATCTGACACTATCATGTCTGGCAAGCCAAAATTAGAAAATACTTTCCTTAGGTGATTTATAGTGACACCAGATGTTGCAGAACTAGAGAACTGTATATCTAAGAACTTACTATAAGAATCAATGACAATTAGAAAATATTTACCATCAATAGGACCTGCATAGTCCATATGGACCCTAGACCATGGTTTTCCCGTATTAGGCCATGACAAAGTATTAGCTGGTGGTTGTTTATAATTCTTAAAACAAATATTACAATTCTTTGTCATCTCTGCAAGGTCTTGGTCAATCTTTGGCCACCAAACCCATTTCCTAGCCTCTGCTTTCATGGCATTTATTCCATTATGACCATTATGTAAATGAGTCAATATCTTACACCTCAACTCTACAGGTATTACAATACGATTCCTGTATAACACTACATCATTATGAAGAGACAATTCATCTTTAACATTACCATATTCCATGAGTAACAAATTATTTTCTTTAGACCAACCAAATCTTAGACAATTAATTAACTGAGACATCACTTTATCTTTCTTATTATATTGTCTAATTACCTTATAAGAAATTTCATCAAAATCAAGCAATTCCACTAATCTTACATACTCAGCAGGAATCCCAGACTGAATTTCATCTTCTACTGGAAGACGGCTAAGTGCATCGGCAATAACATTTTCCTTTCCAGGTTTATGCACTAGATCAAAGTCATATTGAGAAAGTAACAAAGCCCATCTTTGTATCCTAGAATTGGCATTCTGAGGAATTGGCTTATCTTTACCAAACAATCCTAAAAGTGGTTTATGGTCCGTTCTGGCCATAAATTTTCTACCCAAAAGAAAATATCTAAATCTTTTGACAGCGAAAATCAAAGACAATCCTTCTTTATCCAACTGTGAATATTTCATCTCAGCACTACTCAATTTCTTACTTGCAAAATAAATAGGTCTTTCTACTCCATTGACCTTTTGCAATAACACACATCCTACACCAACAGGTGAAGCATCAACTTCTACAATCAAGGGATATGACCCATCAAAATTTACTAATACTTTAGAGTCTACAAAATCTTGTTTAAGACATTTAAATGCATTCTGTTCAATCTTTGTCCATTCAAACTTGGCACCTTTTTTCAGTAAATCATACAATGGAGCTGATTTAGTTGAAAAATTCTTAATAAATCTACAGTAAAATGTAATCATCCCTAAAAATGAGTGGACCTCTGCTACTGAGGTAGGACAAGGAGCATCCAAAATTGCTTTAACCTTCTTTGGGGATGGTTTTATTCCTTCACTTGATATACAGTAACCTAAATATTCAATACATTCCATATTTAAAACTGTTTTACTCTTATTTATCTGTACATTATGAGATTGCAACACATTTAAAACTTTCTTGAGTCTCTCATCATGCTCATCTTTAGTTTCACCACTGACAACTATATCATCCATATATGCAGCAACACCATCAATATTACATAAGATCTGTGAAATAAATCTTTGAAAAATACCAGGAGAAGAGGACAAGCCAAAGGGCAACCTCTTGTATTTATACATTCCTTTGTGTGTATTAATAACTAAAAACTCTTGACTTTGTTCTTCAACAGGTATTTGCAAATATGCATTCTTCAAATCAATCTTAGAAAAAATTTTGCCTTTGCCAACACTGCACAAAAGTTCATCAATCTTAGGCAAGGGGTATTTATCACATTGTATTTGCTTATTCAAATGCTTAAAATCTGCACATATGCGAATTTCTTTCTTATTCTCTTTTAACACAGGTACAATAGGCGCAGCCCATTCACTATGAGATACAGATTCTATAATATTTTCACTTACAAGTTTATCAATGGCCTCTTCAACCATCTCTTTATGGTAAAATGGAACAGTACGTGCTTTTACAAACTTTGGAATAGCATCACTCTTTATATGAATTTTAGCTACAATGCTAGAAATAGGTTTGCTTACATTAACATTATAATCTTCAAACACTTGTTCAACACTTACATTATGAACATTGTTAACCTTGGTACTTCCATCTAATCCTGCTAAATAAATACCAACTTGTTTCATTAGATTTTTACCACATAAATTTGTATTCTTTGAACCAACAACATAAAAGACTTGTGATACATTATATCCATTATACACAACAGGAGCAACCACTTTTCCCAAAACCTTTATTTTAAAATCATCATAAGCCTGTAAGGGTTTCTTACATTGTTCAACTTTCAAATTCAACTTCTCAACCCAATCTTTATTCAAAGTTGAAACAGTAGCACCACTATCAACCTCAAAAGGAACTTGGATCTTATTAACAGAAAAATAAAATTGTTCAGCATGAACAGCATAGATTTTATCTCTGACAGTTAACACTTTATCATCCTCATCATCATTATCACTTAATGATACATCTTGATCATTCACAATCTTTACAGTTTTCCTACTATTAAACTTAGGTTTACTCCTAAAATCTTTCTTGCTTGGTCTATTTGAACCTTTAGCTGTACTATAGCCACTCTCTCTTTTGGCTTCTTTACAAACCTTCTGTAAATGACCCTTTTTATGACAATTATAACATGATAAATGCTTAAATCTACAATAAAAGCTGTCATGAGAGGAACCACAATGTTGACAAGATAAACCTACATATTTTCTTCTTACAACCTGAACCTGTGACTGAACCTCATCTTTCTCACTTACAAATGCTTTTTCCATGTTCAAAATTCTCTCCAAAATAGCCTGAGAGGTCATTGCTTGGAGATCTATGTTGAGAGCCACTATATTTGAAAAATAAACTTCAGCATCTACAGCCATAAATAACTGATCTCTTACTCTACCATCAAATTGGTTGCCAAAATTACAATGCTTTGCTAGAGCCTTTAAATCAGCATACAATTCTTTTACACTCTCATCCTTCCTTTTTTTTCTTTGCTGGAAGGCTAGCAAACTTCTGTGATAAGAAGGCGTAACAATAAAATGACCTTTCAATAACTGAACCAAGTCTGCATAAGACTTTGTGTGGGGCAAATCAGGAGCACAAAGATTGCCTAAAACACTAAAAACATCAGTACCCAATGACACAAGCAGGAGATTTTTTTTCTCGTCAGCCTCAGTGACATTTAAATGACTAAAATGTGCCTCTAATAGGCTTAGCCATAATTCCAAGGAAATTTTCGATGGATTAAAACAATCAATTCTAATCTGATTCAACGACGACGACATTGCGGACCTATTCTGTAATATTACCAGTATCCACAAACACTTAGGCTAATGTAGCACCCAAACAACCGACAATTCGATATGCTAGGGTAGCAAAAACGTATGCTAGGCTTGAAGAAACATGCGCCCAAAACTGCAGCAACATCATACAGGGCACCTAGGCTTAAATCCAACACTAGCCTAGTCGAGGTGAATCACGCAGCATCAATCCAGGATCCAATTAGGCATAATCATGGTAGCCTAATCCTGGCGTCGGCAAACAAAACATTTGGCACCTACCAGAAATCTTGCAAGGCGAATCTATTTAAGCCAGTAATATAACCAAACTCAAGAGGTTTCCCATATCCATGAAGGGTTTACTCGTCGCCAAATGTAAAGGTTTGTATTAATAATGAGCGTATATCATGGCTTCCAGTTTATTGTTGCAAGATGTGTGCCGGTCGGCTCAATCAATATAAACATTAGAAACCAAATAGGTAGAAGTACAATGAAAACAAAAGAGGTGCGATAAAGGGAATAACCTTATTATCAATAAAGGATTAGATCACTTATATCATAACATATATATATATATATATATATATATATATATATATATATATATATATATATATATATATATATATATATATATATATATATATATATATATATATATATATATATATATATATATATATATATATATATATATATATATATATATATATATATACATATATATATATATATATATATATATATATATATATATATATATATATATATATATATATATATATTATATATATATATATATATATATATATATATATATATATATATATATATATATATATATATATATATATATATATATATATATATATATAACCAAATAAGCACATTACATATGTGAAAACATGAATAATTTTTTTTTTACCCCGACTGGGACTTGAACCTAGGACTTATGATTACTAAGTCAAGGCACTACCACTACACCACAGAAGGTTAAAAGGAATCCAACCTTATAGCTTATATCTGCTATACTTAGGAATGAACGCATTCTATCTGAATGCCACTATGTTCATATTACAGATTCCGCAACCTCACTCGTGACTTCATTTTAGCATTTAATTCAATTCCCAATCTCATTCGGGCCATGAAATAACCAAATAAGCACATTACATATGTGAAAACATGAATAATTTTTTTTTTACCCCGACTGGGACTTGAACCTAGGACTTATGATTACTAAGTCAAGGCACTACCACTACACCACAGAAGGTTAAAAGGAATTCAACCTTATAGCTTATATCTGCTATACTTAGGAATGAACGCATTCTATCTGAATGCCACTATGTTCATATTACAGATTCCGCAACCTCACTCGTGACTTCATTTTAGCATTTAATTCAATTCCCAATCTCATTCGGGCCATGAAATAACCAAATAAGCACATTACATATGTGAAAACATGAATCATTTTTTTACCCCGACCGGGACTTGAACCTAGGACTTATGATTACTAAGTCAAGGCGCTACCACTACACCACAGAAGGTTAAAAGGAATCCAACCTTATAGCTTATATCTGCTATACTTAGGAATGAACGCATTCTATCTGAATGCCACTATGTTCATATAACAGATTCCCCAACCTCACTCGTGACTTCATTTTAGCATTTAATTCAATTCCCAATCTCATTCGGGCCATGAAATAACCAAATAAGCACATTACATATGTGAAAACATGAATAATTTTTTTACCCCGACCGGGACTTGAACCTAGGACTTATGATTACTAAGTCAAGGCGCTACCACTACACCACAGAAGGTTAAAAGGAATCCAACCTTATAGCTTATATCTGCTATACTTAGGAATGAACGCATTCTAACTGAATGCCACTATGTTCATATTACAGATTCCCCAACCTCACTCGTGGCTTCATTTTAGCATTTAATTCAATTCCCAATTTCATTCGGGCCATGAAATAACCAAATAAGCACATTACATATGTAAAAACATGAATAATTTTTTACCCCTACCGGGACTTGAACATAGGACTAATGATTACAAAGTCATGTTTTCACATATGTAATGTGCTTATTTGGTTTTTTCATGGCCCGAATGAGATTGGGAATTGAATTAAATGCTAAAATGAAGTCACGAGCGAGGTTGGGGAATCTGTAATATGAACATAGTGGCATTCAGATAGAATGTGTTCATTCCTAAGTATAGCAGATATAAGCTATAAGGTTGGATTCCTTTTAACCTTCTGTGGTGTAGTGGTAGCGCCTTGACTTAGTAATCATAAGTCCTAGGTTCAAGTCCCGGTCGGGGTAAAAAAATGATTCATGTTTTCACATATGTAATGTGCTTATTTGGTTATTTTATGGCCCGAATGAGATTGGGAATTGAATTAAATGCTAAAATGAAGTCACGAGTGAGCTTGGGGAATCTGTAATATGAACATAGTGGCATTCAGTTCGAATGCGTTCATTCCTAAGTATAGCAGATATAAGCTATAAGGTTGGATTCCTTTTAACCTTCTGTGGTGTAGTGGTAGCGCCTTGACTTAGTAATCATAAGTCATAGGTTCAAGTCCCGGTCGGGGTAAAAAAAAAAAGATTCATATATATATATATATATATATATATATATATATATATATATATATATATATATATATATATATATATATATATATATATATATATATATATATATATATATATATATATATGGTAGGAAAAGCCCATTAAAGAAGTACTTATTAATTTCGTGACCTTACCTGGCCACCTTCTCAAAGTACTTTTACGTGGCCACCTCCCCAAAGTACTTTGAGAAGGTGGCCAGTCAAGATCACGAAAATCAGTACTTCAAATATATATTTTTTTCTTTAATTTGCTTTTACTACCATTTTAGTCTATGTTAACAGTTCAGTGTTTTTAATATATATATATATATATATATATATATATATATATATATATATATATATATATATATATATATATATATATATATATATATATATATATGTGTGTGTGTGTGTGTGTGTGTGTGTGTGTGTGTGTGTGGTTACCTAATTGTGTTTACGGGAAAGAGCCCAAAGCTCGTATCTTCCCGTCTCCTCATCGGTTCCATTTTATACTTAGTGATACTTATCATACCTGTCTTTAAAACTATGGATTGAGATAGCATTAACTACCTCCTCGCTTAGCCAATTCCAATTATCAACTACTCTTACACTGAAAAAGTATTTCCTTACATCCTGCAAACAAGTTTTCTTACGAAGCTTCAAACTATGACCTCTAGTTCTAGAGCCAGCCATATCAAAATATCGATCCCTATCCACTCTATCATAACCATGGAGGAATTTAAAGACTGTCACCATATCCCCCCTCACTCTTCTAGCTTCGAGTGATGGTAAGTCTAATTCCCTCAGCCTCTCATCATAACTGAGATTGCGTATTTCTGCCACCAGTTTCGTGGCATGTCTTTGAACTTTTTCAAGCTTAGTTATGTGCTTTTTCAAGTGCGGATTCCAAAAGGGGGCTGCATATTCGAGTTTTGGCCTCACATAGGTTACATAAATATTTCTGAACATTTCCTTGTCCATGTGCCTGAAGGCTACCCTTACATTTGATTAGAATGCATATGCTGCCCTTACTATGCCATTTATATGTATTTCTGGAGACAAATCTGCCAGTATGTTTACTCCTAGATCTCTCTCATTTTCTGTCTCTTGAAGTTGTACTCCAGCCACCGAGTAGTCAAGCTTGGGCCTTCTTGCACTTGTACCCATTCTCATTACCTTACATTTTGAAGTATTGAATTTCATTAGCCACTTTTCTGACCACTCATGCAGATTATTTAGATCCTCCTGAAGTTCTCTACCATTGTTCTCGTTTTTTACTTTCTTCACAATCTTTGCATCATCTGCAAATATATTCATGAATGAATTTACAGACTCTGGTAGGTCATTTACATATACAAGGAACAAAAGTGGCCCTAAAACTGAACCCTGTGGAACTCCACTACTAACTCTTCTCCATTCAGACACTGAGTGTCTTACTCTAACCCTCTGTTCCCTTCCTTCTAAGTAAGTTTTTATCCATTCCAAAACATTTCCACCTATTCTAGCCATTGATTGCAGCTTCCTAATAAGTCTCCCATGTGGAACAGTGTCAAACGCTTTCTGGAAGTCTAGGAATATGCAATCTGCCCAGCCCTCTCTTTCCTGTAAGATTTGGCTTACCTCATCATAAAATTCTAATAAGTTTGTTACTGTTGATCTACCTTCTCTGAAGCCATGTATGTATGTATGTATGTATGTATGTATGTATATATATATATATATATATATATATATATATATATATATATATATATATATATATATATATATATATATATATATATATATATATATATATATATATATATATATATATATATATATAATTTGAAACCCTCTTGAAGGAATTGTGAAAATATGTACAGTGATCCTTCGCACTATCGCGGTGCTTCCCTCGTGAATTCACTGTATCGCAATTTTTTTTGGTAATTTAATTTTTTTTTGTGGGTATATGCAAAAATATTAAAATATTTAAAAAAAAATGTCAGTATTTTCATTTCTTTATTGAAAACAAAATTTCATTATTTAATTGATAAAAATTTTTATTTCCCAGCCTACGAATAATAAAACAGTAAAAAATAGTAAAAGAACATAAATTTGAACATGTAACTCTGCACCATAGAAAGTACGATACCGGTATCAGGATTTCGGAAAACGCAAAGGGTCGCACCTACGTGAGCTAGCATATATTAAAATTTCCAGTAGTTTCATGATTTTATTGATAAAAAAAACATATTTCTTAGCCTAAGAATAATAAAACAGTAAAAAATAGTAAAAAAACATAAATACTAACAGTATTGCAACATGTAAAATATGATACCGTTATCAGCGTTTCGGAAAACGAAAAGGGTAGCATCTACGTGAGATAGTACATATTGAAATTTTCATTATTCTATTGATAAAACAAGTATTTCCTAGCCTAAGAGTAATAAAACAGTAAAAAATTGTAAAAAACATAAAGTTAGATATATAACTCACAGTATTGCATCATGTGAAATACTGTCCGATAGTGTACAATGTATTGGGGTCGCACCTATGTGAGCTAGCATATATTAAAATTTCGAGTAGTTTCATGATTTTATTGATAAAAAAGCGTATTTCTTAGCCTAAGAATAATAAAACAGTAAAAAATAGTAAAAAATATAAATACTAACAGTATTGCACCATGTAAAATACGATACCGGTATCAGCGTTTCGGACAAAGGCTCGCATCTACGTGAGATAGTTCATGGAATGCTATTGGCTGAAAGAGTGAGAGATCTGTATCATGGGGTCTGATTGGCTTTTTCATTGAAGTTTGGTTCTCCCACCATCTTCCATTGTCTCGCCTCACTCGTTCAGTCTAACTCACGTGTGCGCTGTTGACGTTGTGCTTATTAATACGTTTTGCTTGTGATTTTTTACTCGAGTATTTTAACCTTTGCAATGCCTCCCAAGCATCCTTCATCTTCTAAGGCTTCTGGTAGTGAGCCTAAGCGGCAAAGGAAGATGTTAACCATAACAGATAAGGTGAAACTCTTAGATATGCTGAAAGAAGGAAAAAGGTTTATGGATGTCGGCCGCTATTTTGGCCTCAATGAATAACAGCCGTAAAGCTCTTATTGGCTGCGGAATAATTTCCTCTGGCGTCTACAAACGTCATTACCACCTCATTCACGGTAAGTTTACCTATCACGTACAAATAAATTTACGTTGCATGCTGTTATTTATAAAGTAAAGGGTGGTTTTTTAACAGTGCAGGGAAGGTTTATGCAGTAAACGTAAAAATAATTGTAAAATACCTATGTACATGAGTATGTCATGTTATTACCACCTCATTCACAGTAAGTTTATCTATCACTTTCATATAAATTTACGCTTGCATGCTGTTATTTATGAAGTAAAGGGTGGTTTGTTAACAGTACAGGGAGGGTATATACGCTTTATACAGTGTAAATGTAAAAATAAATTAAAATATCTGTGAACAAATAGGGTGATCCTACGTCGCGAAAATTCATCTATTGCGCCAGGTCCCGGAACCGAACCTTCGCGATAAACGAAGGATCACTGTATATCAAACAGAAGGTAAAAACACTAAAGATAACACAAAAGAAGAGATCCAATCCTCCCAGAGAAATGAGACTCAGTCCAATAAAAAAAAGGGTAGGTAGTTATGATGCTATTGCAATAAGAGTAAATAGTAAAAAAAGATGTGTATTCTGTGGTAGGTAAGGTCATAAGTCTGAACAGTGTAATAAAGCAGTAAGCATAAATGAATGCAGAGACAAATTGAGAGACAGTAACAAATGTCTGAGATGTACTCTGTCAGGGCATTATGCAAATAAATGTTACACTCAGTTAAACTGCAAGAAGTGTAAGAAAAATAGCCATCATACAGCCTTGTGTTACATACAAGAATCAAATAAACACAAATATTCAAAATGAGAATGCTCATATTATTTTATTAAATCGTCATCATCTCCTTTCATATATTTACTGCAGCATAATAACGAAGTCTTTTTTTTTTTTTTTTTTTTTGCAAGCAAACGAAAATACGTATTACAATAAATCATTATTAGTTCTTTCTCAATAATGAACGTAAATTTAATCTTTACAAATTGCATATAATTATGTCAAGGACAGCACAATTCATAGTCACGTAGTCACATGGAAAACTTATTTAATTTAGTCCTTGTTTGTTTACGTGTAAAATAAAACAAAATAAACGGACAGAAACTTCACTACTCACCCTAGGAACTAATCCAGAATAAAATAAAATGAACTATATTATAAAGTTCACTATGAATAAAAAAAAAAAACTGAGTAACCACAGAAACAAACTCAAACCAGGAAAACATCTTAAAGAATTAAACACTACTTTCCAATAATCCACACACCAGCCCTCTTTCCCGCACCCAATTTCCTTCACACATCACCCCCTCAGCATAACATCCTCAATCCCATCACCTCATGACTCATCCTTACCACTCTGTAGTATATACATGGCGACAGATTATTCTGCCCGGTACTCGATATACAAAACCAAAACAAAAGTGTTAAGCAATCCAATGACGCAGGCAATAATTAAAATTTAACAATAACTAAGATAATTTACACCACGTTATGGTGTGACGTAATGTTGAATTACAAACCATGTTTAACAAGGCAGTGCCCATAAGCACTGCAAGAGTATATACTGATATTATGGATACTGTAGCAGTGTTGCCAGATACCCAGAAAAATTTGCATTTCTCCAGATATTTTAACTAATAACAGAACTTGCATGATAATACAACCTAACCTAACTAAGCAAATTTAATAACTGAATCTAATACTGTATAACAATTTCGTGTGTATATCGACTGCACAACCTTTACTTGCATGGTGGTACATGTTTTGCCAACCAGGGGTGCCATGCACCAGTAATGGACATAATCTTGCATATACACCACTAGTATATATATGGGTATTATGTTAACTATATAGCGGAGTTTATTGACAGTACGGTCTAAACAACTTAAACCTAAGTAAGCACAGTGATGTCAGGCCAAACCCATGAAAAATATGCAGTATGCCTTCTACATGGCTTGGCAACAGTAAGTACAGTTCCAAAATATGTAGGCTTTCTAAACTGCTGTGATAACTTAAAACTACTTTCCAAAAACATATAGGCTTTCTTTTATGAGTCACTAATATTAACATAGGCTTTATTTGCATGGTTAGAAATATAAATATTCTCAACTTTTCTTGAGAAATAAAACATCAAAATGGTGTAGTACCATTTATATACACTGTTACGTAGTTTACATCGCATCAGTATACAGTAATCCCTCGTTTATCACGGGGGTTCGGTTCCGGGACCGGCCGCGATAGGTGAAAATCCGCGAAGTAGGATCACCCTATATACATAGGTATTTTACATTTATTTTTACCTTTACTGTATAAATCCTCCCTGCACTGTTAAAAAGCCACCCTTTACTTTATTAATAACAGCGTGCAAGCGTAAATTTATATGAAGTGATAGGTAAACTTACCGTGAATGAGGTGATGATGACATGACATACTCATATACATAGCTATTTTAATTTATTTTTACCTTTACTGTATAAACCCTCCCTGCACTGTTAAAAAACCACCCTTTACTTTATAAATAACAGCATGCAAGCGTAAATTTATATGAACTCGATAGGTAAACTTACCGCGAATGAGGTGATGATGACGTGTATAGAATCCAGAGGAAATTATTCCGCAGTCAATGACAGCTTTACGGCTGCTTTTTGCGAGAGATCATGGTAATGGGGAGTTGCTGTCGCTGTTTCTTCCTTTGTTGGAAGATGGTCTTGTAAGGAATCAAGGCATCGTCGAGAAGATTGCAGGTCACCGAACGAACCATATTATCGTCATGCTCTTGCGAGAGTTGTTGGACTGCTTTCACATGTTCATACATGGCTGCCATACGTTCGAGTGTAAGGCCAGGTTCTTCGATTTCTTCGTGCGTTTCCTCTGGCTGTTTTTCTTCCTCTTCTTCGCTCGCTGATTTTGCCACTTCCTCCAAATCTTCATCAGTCAAAGGCTGCGAGTGGCAGTCGATCAGTTCATTCAACTCTTCGTGAGTCATATCTTCAAAGCCTTCTCCTCCTAGAAATGCAGCCAACTTCACAGCTTTCGCAACTGCTGCGTTATGGACTTCATCAGGAGCAAATCCCATGTAGTCGTAGATGACTTCGGGCCACAATTTCTTCCAGCTGGCATTGATTGTGGCCGGCTTCATCTCTTTGATTGCATTCTGAATATTTTGAAGGCATGTAGCAATTGTGTAGTTACGCCAGTAAGTCTTCAATGAGAATTCTTTGTCCGAATCCATGGATTCAACCAGGTTCGACAGGGCATTTCATGTGTAAAGAGCCTTGAACGCACAAATAACGCCTTGATCCATAGGCTGAATCAGTGATGTCGTATTTGGTGGCAGGAACTCTACTTGAACACTGTCATATTCAACATCAGTTCCGTGGCCACCAGCATTATCCATCAAAAAAAGGACTTTAAATTCAAGGCCCTTTTACGCAAGATAAATTTTAACCGGAAGGATAAAGCATTGGTGAAACCAGTCTGATGTGAGGCGTTTCGTGATCCAGGCCTTAGGGTTCAATAAACTGGCAGCAGATTCTTGGATTTGTTCTTTAAAGCCTTAGGTTTCTTAGACTTGTAGATAAGCCCGGGCTTTAACATGAAGCCCGCAGCATTCCCGCACATGAGGGTAACACGGTCTTTGTGCGCTTTAAATCCCAGGGCTTCAGCTTCTTCCTTGAAGAGAAAAGTGCAAGACGGCATTCTCTTCCAAAATAACCCAGTCTCCTCCATGTTAAACACTTGCTCAGGAGCATATTCCTCTTCAGCGATAATTTTCTTAAAGTAGTTGTTCACATAATCTTCAGCTGCAGCTGTATCTGTAGAGGCAGCTTCGCCATAAATCGAAATGCTCTTTAGGCCATAGCGTTTTTGAAATTTGGCGAACCATCCCTTGCTTGCAACGAACGATTGTTTCCTCGGAGGAGAATCGCTGGAGGGTCCTGGTTGTGGGTCGTCGATATCTTTTTCTCTCTCCTCCTCTCCATGGTCGTCGTCGG
The DNA here is from genome assembly GCA_037179515.1 of Halocaridina rubra. Taxonomy (NCBI): domain Eukaryota; kingdom Metazoa; phylum Arthropoda; class Malacostraca; order Decapoda; family Atyidae; genus Halocaridina; species Halocaridina rubra. Next base: position 45,412 of record JAXCGZ010000529.1, on the reverse strand, counting down.
GTTCGTTTGCAGCCAATGTCTCGTACAGCTTCTTCTCCTTTGTTTGTATGATACTGGTGTCTACGCTGATGTTCTTTCTGCAATCAGCAATCCACAGGGCCAAAGCAGATTCCATCTGCACTATTATCTTATTGCGGGGTGCTATGACCCTCTTCGCTGTTTTACTAAATGAAATAGTCGCTGTTTTCCTGATATTTGCCTCGTCCTTTTTTTTGTATCGAACAGTAGATTCGTTGAGGCCAAAATGGCGGCCGACATCCGCACACCTTCTTCCTTCCTTCAGCATATCTAACAGCTTTACCTTATCTGCTATGGTCAACATCTTCCTTTGCCGCTTAGGCTTACTACCAGAAGCCTTAGAAGATGAAGGATGCTTGGGAGGCATTGCAGAGGTTTTAAATAGTGAGTAAAAAAAATCACAAGCACAACGTCTTAATAAGCACAACGCGAACAGCGCACATGTGAGTTAGACTGAACGGATGAGGCAAGACAATGGAAGATGGTGGGAGAAGCAAGCTTCAATCAAAAAGCTAATCAGACCCCATGATGCAGAACATACAGAAATACAATTCTGTGATTTGCCGTCTCCCACCCTTTCAGCCAATAGCATCCCACGAACTATTTCACATAGGTGCGAGCCTTTGCGTTTTCCAAGACACCAATACAGTGTACGCGATCGTACAGTATTTCACATAGTTCAATACTGAGAGTTATGTTTAAATTTGTTTTTACTTTTTTTTTTTTACGGTTTCCTTATTCTTAGGCTAGGAAATATTTTTTTTATCAGTAAAATAATGAAAATACTGGAAATCTTAATATGTATTAGTTCACGTAGGTGCAACCCTTTTCGTTTTCCGAAACGCTGATACCGGTATCGTATTTTACATGGTGCAATACTGTTATATATTTAAATTTATGTTTTTTACTATTTTTTACTGTTTTATTATTCTTAGGCTAGGAAATAAATTTTTTTTATTAATAAAATAATGAAAATACTGTTTTTATATGTGCAAGCTCACGTAGGTTCGACCCTTTGTGTTTTCCGAAATGCCGATACTGGTATTGTAATTTCTATGGTGCAGAGTTACATATTTAAATTTATGTTTTTTTACTATTTCTTACTGTTTTATTATTCTGGGAAATAAATTTTTTTATGAATAATGGAAATTTTTTTTTTAATAAAATAATGAAAATACTGAAAATTGTAATTTTTTAATATTTTCGCTTATACCCAGAAAAAGTAAAAAAAGCTCGCCAAAAAAAACCGCAATGCACTGAATTTGCGAAAGGTAAACCGCAATATAGCGAGGGATTACTGTATAGACAAGTCGTGTATGTATGTCAATTATGTGCAATACTGGTGCATGTCACCTCATCATGCACCATAGGACTCTGTTCTTTTCCCCATTCTATTTCTTCTCTTCATCAGAAATCTCCTCTAGTCAATATCTTCATCTCTTCTCCATGCCTTTGACGACAATTCTACCCTTCATTTTCCTCTGCCGTCTCTTCACAGCATTCATCTGATACTTGTAATCAGTCTCATATACTATTTCTTCAGCTCTTAACTGTAAATTAACTGAGTATCTGAGTGCGGCACCCAAAAATTTAGTTAAATTTAATGCCTCCAAGACGGGTTTCCAGTTATCTTTTCAACTTATTCTCCTCTTGATATCCCCATTGTCTTTGAAACGAATTAAATTTACCCTCTTAATCCTATTAACGTATTAGGAATTCAGATAGCCTTTAACTTTCTTGGGGACATTACATAATCCAACTTTTTAAAACTGCAACCAAGAAATATGGGAGCACGATTTTGTTTTCGTCACTACCTTTCCTCTTTTCAGTTATTTAAACTCTATTAAGGTCTTATCCATCTCAGCTTAGAATACTCCTCTCATATCTGGAGTGTTTCTTACACTTATCTCCTTGATAGGGTTGAATCTAAGGCAATCAGACTCATCAGTCACCCTTCTCTCACTTTTATCTGGATTCTCTTTCTCCTTGCAGCAAGGTATCATCCCTTTCTCTTTTCTGTCATTACTACTTCCATTGCTGCTCTAATAAGTTGGTGAGTTGCATCCCTTCCCCATTTCCGAGGCTGTGAGACACTCACCAAGCGGCCTCGTCTCACAGATACTGTGGAAATTTGTAGCTCGTGGACTGGTCGTTGCAGAGACTGCCATATCTCTAGGTCTTCATTACTTTGACTATTCCTTCAGCCTGTTTTCCCATTGTTTTACATTCTCTTATTCTTGCCTTGTTGTTAAGCTTCTATTTTTCTTTGTTTAAATTTTTTCTTTGTGCCTGGACCTGATGAGGGTAATTGTTTTACCTGTCCAAGTGTCAAACTCATAAATGAAATAAATAAGCAACAATTATGCAGTCTAATAAAGAAATTTGAAAAGTCTTTAATAAACTACTAGAAAAAAAAATTAAGATGACTGGATGGCAGATCTGCAAAATTACTTTCTTACTTCATGTATGATACTGCCTCTATCTATTAATATTGACCATAAGTATTTCATCACCCATCAACTATAAGATTTCCCTGTGTTCTTCAGTTATTCAACAGGCTTGTACTCCAGAAAGTGTGCTATTTATGATTGGTTCAAATATGCAAAACTGGAGAGGTAAGAAAGTGTAACCCTACATATCTTGACTTGAACAAGAGGAGCACTGATAAATTACTTGTTAAAAAATCCTTGAAAATCACATTACTGCACATAAAAACAACTGAATCCAGGATAAGGTTTATTTGTCATATCAAATACAAAAAAGAAAGAAATATGAAAAGCTCATATTGTTTTTTTTTTCATGTAAAAACAAAAATAAAAATAAATAAATACACTTCAAACTTAAGATAGTGCTACTTCTTGATAAAATCCTACACAACGAAGCATTAAACTATGCAATATTAGCGAGATAATCTTGGACTTCTGCAGGAGTCAGTCGGCGAAACCCGCTGGAATTGCAGATTCCAATTTCGATATTATCGCTGCTCATCTGACCTTCAAAGCTTTCTTTTAAGGTCAAAATGGCAGTGTGGACTGCATCATCAAGTTCAAGATCCTCATTATACCTGTAATTATGAATATAATGAGCATAGATGCAATTTGGAAAAACTAAAACCTGATTCTTATAATTTAGCATTGGCTTAATCTTGTTCTCTATCAAAAGTGAGCAGATGAATGAGTGAATATTTTCTATTAAGGAGAGCATTACGAAGAGCATCCAGTCTGCGTTCCCCAGCTTCAACCAGTCAGTGTCAGACACCATTCAAATGGGGATTCTCAGTGGCACAAATTGAGGGAGTAAGGGATTGCTAGACCTTAGCTCAAGTATCATATATTAGAGTTAGCTCATATGATATACTGTTTTTTTTTTTTTTTTTTTTTTTTTGCCATTTTGTGTCATAATTTTTTCCCATCTGAATTTGAACCAGGTTGGAGCTGAGGGATTAAGGCCAGATGCATTTCCAGAACACCCCACAGCAGGATCAAAACCATGTTTGTCAGGGTTGTCACTTCCAAACTTACGCAAATACCACTGAGCTACCATGGCCCCTTATAATGTACTGAGACTTTGAGTGTAAAAGTGTTCTTCCCCACCACTAGAAGTGATTAACTAATAAAACATTTAGAAATAAAAATAGCAATGACAAAATTTTGTAGCGCGCGAAGTTATAAAGTTGAATAATGCACTCAATGCATTAACTTTGGGAAACTTGTAAAGATAAGTAACCTCAAGAACCCCACAGAAAGTTACACAACCCCATAAATTGTCAGCTTAGGGTAGACTGGGTTGGATTCATTAGGTTAAGTGATTTGCCTTGTACATATGAATATCTCTAGTTCATCCTGGGGTTACTCTTCCTTACAAAATCCAGAGTTGTCATAAAATGAATATAACGTGACCATTCTCCATACCTTTTTTCCAAAAATGTTCTTCCATTGATAAAGTTTTTTCCCATGGCAGTTGCTTTCCATGGGAAATATGCTCCTGAGGGGTCACACTGGAACAGATATGGTCGATCAATATCCCAGCCACAGATCAGCAGGCTTACGCCAAAAGGGCGAACACCTCTGTAAACATTAAATTTATGTGAGTGCATTTTAAGAGTACAAATTTGAAACACTGATACTTTATAAATGTTTTTTTACTTCATCTGCAAAATAATGTGCTTGATTATAATCAAAAGGTCAAACACTTTCAAATATAAAATTTACATATGCATTTCCTTAGAGAATGCTTTTCAATAACTGATAATTTATAACAGTATTTAGCTCATCTCTGAAAGTATTCAATATAAAGCAGCTTCCACCAAATGATCAAACACCTCTGGAAACATTAAAAATTGTTACGCAGCTGACATATTGATTATATATACAATGCATTTTCAGTGTATCTCTGAAAATATTAAGCTGGCTTCCACCAAAAGATCGAATACCTCTGAAAACAGTAAATTTATGTGAGTATTTTTTGGAGACCAATTTTTTGAGCACACATTTGGAGCAGTCAAATTCCATAAACACGTTTTCAGATCATCTTTGAAAATATTCCACAGGCTTACAGAGAAGTTGTACACCTCTGAAAACATTCAATTTATGTAGGCATTTCCTAAACACATTTTTGAAACACCAAAAATTAATAAACATATTTGATTACTATGAAAATATTCAAAATTTATCTCGACCTACATAACAGTTTGTTCCTCAAGATGCATTGTAACCTGATTTTCCGCGAAACTTGGAACACACCTAAATATGCACCTAAGTCACCCACCTAGGTTAACGCAGTAGTGAGGTTCATAATCTAAGAAATAAAAACACAACATTTCTATGACATCTGATAAAAAAAAAAAAAAAAAAAAAAAAAACTTCCTTACCTCTACTCCTGTGGTTGGCTTGCAAACTGGAAAGAGCATTGCAAGGGAGGTAGAGATAGGCTTATTGGGAGGAGGAAGCTGGAGAGGCAGAAGAACCTGCAGCAGGTGTTGGAAATACTGTGGCAGGTGAGTGTGGTAGGGCAGGTGAGACTGGAGAGGCAGCTGAGGTAGTCGGTACAAGATATGTTGCTGGCCTCACTACCTTCTTGAAGAAACGTTTTAGGCAAGTCTGGAAGAATGCCCTCTTCTCCTCCTAAATTTCCTTGTAACACCGCAGGCAATCCATGACCCCTATGGCGATATCAGTGTACCTGGCAGTGTTTGGGTCCTCAATCTCAAACTTTGCCAACCTTTCCTCTATCAAGGCAAAACTTTCTTCCAAGCCCTTGCTTGTATATCTCTTGGGCTTTGGGGTGCCATTTCTTCTTCCTTTTCAATCATCTGCCACTCCAGTTGAATGAGGTCCTCAGCACGTAACTCCTCTCCATGAGATTCCAGCAGCTCTGTGACATCATCAGTCTGCACCTCCAACTTAAACTCCTTACTCAGAGCAACAACGTTCTTGGTAACAGCCTCAACAGTCTCTATAAAACCATGAAAGTCATTCACAAACTGGGGACATAGTTTCTTCAATACGCCACTCAAGTTTGTCTGCTTAACTTCATCCCAAAAATCAGCAATGTTCTTGACAGCTTGAAGAATGTTGTTTAACTTCCAAAATTCTTGAGAATCAAGTCCTTGTCCTTCTCAGTTACCCTGAGAGCCAAAACAATTTTCCTTCAGAGGTAGTAGGACTTTAAAGAGGCAATGACACCCTGATATTAGAATGAAAGTTATCCAAATGGGCAGGGTGACCAGGGGCATTGTCCAGCACTAGCAACACCTTAAAGGGCAGACCCTGAAAGCACAATACCTCTCCACTTCTGGTACAAAATGGTTGCTGAACCAGTCCTCGAAAATCTGAAAAGTTACCCAAGCCTTCTTGTTCGAATTCCAGATGACAGGCAATTGACCCTTCCAAATGCCCTTGGATTTTCTGCCAAGTACACCAACAAGCAGTTCAGTTTAAAGTCGCCATCATTATTTAGCCCCTAAAAGCAGACAGTCTCTCTTTGCTGGCTATATGGCCTGGTGTTTTCTTCATGTCGATGTACATACGACCAGGCATATGCTTCCAAAATAAGCCAGACTCATCCAGATTAAACACTTGTTTAGCATAGTAACTCCCCTCCCCAATTATCTCAGCCAACACACTAGTAAAATAACTTCCTGCTTTGTCATCATCACTAGCAGTTTCATCTTGTACTTTAAGGAGATGCATATTAGCACAACCCTTAAACTGCATAAACCAACCCCACTGGCCACAAATTCTTCCCTGTCACTCCCTTCCCTCTTCTCCCTTTATACGGCCTTAAGCAGGCTTTTAGCTTTTCCTGAATCAACACAAGGCTCACTGGGATATGCCAATTATATTGGTCATCCAGCCAAAGCACTAATTATCTTTCCATCTCAATCATTAGGCCACTATGCTGCTTAGTAATTACACCTTGTTCCTTTTATGCGCGATTTTTTATCCGCAAAATTGCAATAATGCTCCCAAAAAATAACAGTGTAAATATATATATATATATATATATATATATATATATATATATATATATATATATTAAGCGCCCGCGGACGCATCTTCCACGAGTACAAAGAGGATTACGATAAGAAAAGATCATTATTATACATTATATATACACCCACCCTACCTCTGTCATATGTCTATCTAATCTACATTTGAAGGTGTCTAAGGTATTGGCATTTATTATCCTACCAGGAATCCTGCTCCACGCTTCAGCTACTCTATTGTATTACCAAGCCAATTTTCACCAATTTCTCTTCTGAACCTAAATTTATCAAGCTTAAATCTATTACCCATTACGAGTTCTGGGTTGATCATGAATTTTTAAAACTTTATTAATATCACCCTTGTTAATCCCTTTAAACCAGTTATACACCTCAATCATATTCCCCCTAACTCTGCACCTCTCTAGAGAATGTAGATTAAGTTTTTTAATTTGTCATATGGTAGATTTAGGTATTGCATAATTAATTTTTTTTCGTTTTTTATTCTTGCTTTGGTTATTTATAATTTTTATTTTAGCTTTGTTTACATTTGCAGATAGAGGTTCGTTCTCTTGCATCCTCCTCCTCTTCTACCGCATAAGTTACTTGCTCACGGCCACCAAGCATGTCCCAGTGTACTGTATGACTGTTGCACACTGCATAATAGAGTACAGTACAATGATGTATGTTAATCGAATATTTGATTAATGTTAATAGTTATGTGGTTTAATAACAAATTTGAGCCTGTTTAAATGACACGAAATCTTAGTTATTTTTTATTACAAGTTAACCTAAGTCGAAGACATTGTAGATGTTAAAGATTCTTTAACTGATAATGTTTAGAATTTAATATTATTAATGGTGTCAAAAGTCACAATTTTAACTATTTTGAATTATTTTTCACCTATCTGGGTTTGGGTTTACCTTGCTGAGTCCCTCCTTGGTGGACACTACTGTTTAATCCTTTCCCTTCGACATATCAACAGAATTAACTCCGCCCTTGTGTACAAGCGATATGCCACGCCTTGGCATAAACTTTCGTACTGCCCCTCTTGAAATAACATAAGCCACTGACCCCCTCGGTTGGACCAGTCATTGAATCATGTATGGCAATGTAACATCAGATGCTAGATAGCGATTTCTACTTCATTACCGCCGGAGGGAATAAAGTTCCAATTTTAAATTCTCCATGCCCCAAGTGAAGAACTTGCGCACTTTATCTTATGAAAGAATATGTTCCATTAAAGAGACGATTGCAAGTAAAAATTTATACCAACACAATATAGGGAACTGCATACCTACAGCGAGGTAATCCCTCTACGGTAGGGTGGAAAAATTTAGTTACTGTGATGTTTGACCAACCCAGTGCATTCAGGGAATACAAATGTGTAATTCATACTCCCTTTTCACCAGAATTAGTGCTTTTGATTTTCTCTTATGAAATCCTGGAAGAAGAGTGGACATATTTCTCCCCCGTATGCTACATTTGGTGTAGTCGCCGTGGCTCAGTCGGTAGCGTCTCCGACTCTGAGGCGTCAGGTCGAGGGTTCGCGCCCCGTCACGGTCTGAGGTTAGCAAAGGCATGCACTCAGCGTAAGGATTACATCTGCCAAAACAAGTCCTTCGCAAGAAGGCAACCGTCCTAGCCCTTGGTTGATAAGGGAGTCCGTGACGCAAAACCGGAACAATTCCTAGGATGCTACATTTGACAGCCTCTTATGACACACAGTGTGGAGTGATTTTTCCCCTATCAATAGAATCATATCTTATTTATTTCTTATGACATGCTGGGATACAAGTGGATATTTTTATCCCCCATTACCAGGAATACCCTTTTGAGGTGCCTCTCATGACACTTGGTGTGGAATTATTCTATCCCTATCACAATGCCTATCCAATTAAGTTACCCCTTATGACATATAGGGAATGTGGCAGATGAAGTCTCACATATTTGCACCATCACACAGGAAGAATAATGGCGATATTCTTTCTCCTCATCAATAGCCTCACCGTATTCCCTGCGTGTCGTAAAAGGCGACTAAAAGTGGACGGGGCGGGGGGACTAGGAATCTCCCCCTTGTATCAACCTCCTGCGAGACATCAAAGAAGAAGGGGAGAATAACTTCTCCCCATTCCTTTCTTGATGTCGGCTACCCCCCAATTAAAGGGGGAAACAGCCAAGGTATATGTATGTATGTATGATAATTAATTTGAGATTATATGTATTTAGGTAGTGGCATGAAGTTATTATATAACTCAGAGCCCTGTGCACCGACTATTCACTTTCCTCCTATAAAAACACTAAATATTAAACAGGCTTGATTTAAGCTATTAAGTATATGAGTTTTTAAGTATGCAGTATTAGTGAAAATTATTATCTACTCTAAAATAAATTAACTTGCTTTGTTCATGTGTTTATTGAATTATTAACTTTTGTCAGTAGTCAACACTGCATTTGTTACTGTCCTGTTTTACGGGTCCTCTATGACCCATTCCACCCATTTATGGGTGAAGATCTACACCAACCAACCAATGTCCTATGCTATAATAATGTATTATGTTTTTTTAACTAATTAAGTTTAATTTTTTATATTTCACATATATTTTACTGCCATCTTTATATTAATATAATTTACTTATATCAGCGATGTATAAGTACTAAAAACTACGTTATTTGTATTAACAGTTACTTAAGTTTATTTTTTTTATTGCCTTCTGGTGCTGACTGCAGGATCTGACAATATATAATCACGAATTTTCAGGATTTTAAGTAGCCACTTGTCGGGTTAAATAAACAATAAAGAATATGACAATTCTTATTAATCTAACTAGTTCTGTCAAAGTTCCTTTCCTGAACGGCATGATTTTCAGCGTAAGTTGGAACACACCCAAATAAGCACCAACGCCATCCACTTATGCTAATGCAGTAGTGAAGTTACTCCCTTTCCCATGCATTTCACTATATCTAATTGCACATCTATGGAGATGGCTATCTCTTTCTTCAAAGCACTTGCCATTAGAAGAATCTGAATTATGCTTGGGACACATAATACAGGCCAAAAAAAATAAGAAAAGAGGCAAAATAATTTATTGGAGATGTGTTGTAATCACAAAACATCGTTACTCAATAACATAGTAAGCTGAGGACCCCCGTACTGCATTATATTATAATTACTGTAGTAAATCCAAGAATACACCTTGTTTACTTTTCCGTGTGTTTTTTATCTGCAAAACTGAAATAATGCCCCTAAAAAATAAAAGAAATAAAAATACGATATTCGCGAATAATGCCCATGCCAAAAAAAATATAAATTTTTTTTGCATATTAGTAAATAATCGACTGCCTCGGAGGCACTTTTCCGCAATCCTCCCCTCCTCGTCTACCACTTAAAGCGATCGGATATTAAAAAGATAATGAAAAAAAGCATTAAAAACAAACAGCATACAAATTTTCGATATAATACCGTCAGGGAAATAGCGTGCGAGGGTGCATCAGCTGATACGGAAGTGGCAAAACGTTTGTGGATAGAGGGTCGTTCTCCCGCATACAGCTCCTCTTCTACCACTTAATGCGATTGAATATTATGAAGAAAACAGAAAAAAGCATTAAGAACAAACAGCAAACAGACTTTCGATATAATATCGTCAGGGAAATAGCGTGCGAGGGTGCATCAGCTAATACGGAGGTGGCAAAACATTTGCATCCTCGTGCTCACCGCCACCATGCACGTCCCAGTGTATGCCTGTTGTCCACAGCATAATAGAGTGCATTAATGTGTTTACTGTACAGTAAATCTGTATATCTTTTATACTGTACACTATTTGCATGTTAATATGAATAACTACAGCTCTTTCTGCTTTGCTATGTACTTATAAAATATGTTTTACTAGTCTTATATATTTGGTATAGTGTGTCTATGGATGGTTGTGGAACGAGCTATGCCCATTATCATTGTTTCTTATGGAAAATAACTTGCCAAATTACGCAAAAATTAATATACGCGGCACTTCTGAGAACCTATCTCCACATTATTCTAAGAATTAGTGTACTGTATACTATATGTTCTATGTAGTCAAGTGTCTTTAGCCTAAGTACTGTACAGTACTGCATATGTGTATACTGTAGAGTAATTTTTATTACCTAAACAACTTACAAATTTTTTTATTTGGGAACAGATTTCTGGAACCTAATTCGTTTGTATGAAGGGGTCTGTATCAGCTTACATTTCCAATACATTCAATATTTACAAGAGAACTTGATAGGCATACAAAAGATTGTGCTTTCCGAACACTATTAAAACAAGCATACATCTTTGTTGTTGTTGTTGTTTGAGGTTAAAGCCAACCTTGTGTTGGCACGGGCCCTTGTTCAAAGAACGGCCCGTAGGTTAGAGGTTATACCTCTTGGTTTGTTTTATCACCTTGGTGGTTCGAAAGTTTCCAAGGTGGTGAGATGTGTGTCTTTACGAAGAATATAGAGATGAAGAAAAAGGCTGCTGCTTGTTTAAAAACCCTTGCCTTCTAAATTTATGTTTTTGCTATTAAGTGAATATCAGTAATTGATACTCTTGGTGTTCTGCTCCACCTTCCAGTCTCTACACGCAACTCATGAGACATTACTCTTAACCTTGTAAATGCAACTAGCAAATAATCTGGTACAAACTCTTTGCTACTATACACTTTATGTACTGTCAACTGACTATTTAAAATTTGTCTATATGTAAGGTATTTTGTGGCACCTTCGGGTTTATTCAGTATTACAGTTTTTATTCCACTTAGAGCAGAAGCTTCCACATTATTTGTAATATATGAATTTAAGAATTGATGTTTTTTTTTTTTTTTTTTTTTTTTTTTTTTTTTTTTTTTTTTTTTTTTTATCCTCCTTCACAGCTTTCAAAGGCAAACTATATAATTTTCTTTTGGACAAATAGTTGCTGCTCATTAAGAACTAATTATTCTCATTGTAAGGAAACAAATATGGAAATGATGCCGATTATAACGATTCTGTATCTAGTGGCATACTTACTACTTTATTATTAACATTATTGTTAACATTTTTATTACAGCATTATTATTTTCTATGAAAGCTACATTTAATTTAACTATATGTATAACCCTCTTATTTATTAGTTTAATTGCATGTCTACTTATAAGTTACTATTAATGTTGAATAACCATTGTACAAAATGGAAATAAATGTTTGTTTGTTTGTTTGCTCTCTTTCTCTCAATGCCACCATCTCCAACTTCCCCATTTTCAACTTAACCAATACCAGTGGTTGAAGGCCAGCATAAACACTCGCTCACATTGGGGAAGCCAATAAACTTGTTGTAAGGGGACGTTAGCAAAGTATGAATGGTATTCGTGAACCCTAAACACGAGATCCCTGAAAATCGAAGGGATTAACTTTAACAACAAGTTTTTTCTGAGCTTCCCCAATAGGAGTAGTGTTTAGTACTGGCCTTCCCAGTACTGGTAAGTTGAACATAAAGAAATCGGAGGCAGTAGCACTGAGAGAGAGGGAGCGAGCGATAGAGCGAGATAGAGAGCGGAGAGGTGTGGTGCTCTGCGTCCAGAGGTGATTTTCGGCGGCTCCCGGCTGCATCCGCTGTTGCTGCTGCACCGTCTGCTTCTACCATTCTCTCATCTTATTCCTTCCCTTTCTTCTTCCTCTTCCACCACCTCCCCTTCTTTCCTTTCATAATCGGGACCAAATGTTCTTCTTCTTCCTCAATCGTTATTCTCTTCCAAAGTTAGCATTGTTCCCTATAGGTCGAGACAGAATCGGAGTACTTTCGAGTTTTCTATCCTGTTGACATTTTCTTTAGTAAACGACGTTAAGTTGAGAAATTTCAGTGTACCTTCTGCATCTATGGTATTAACAATGACTTCGTTTCTGAAATCAGTCGAATCCATCCTGTTTTCCTGGCTTTTAAACACCAGATCAAAAGATAATTTTAAAGAAAAGCTTCAAGGCAATGAGAGCTTTGATTACTGGTTTCAACGGTCTCATGAATTCCTTGAATTTGTCAAAATAACGCTTAAGCCGTCCTTTTTTTTCGTGAACTTCTTTTTCTTCTGCTTCTGCCTTTACTTGAGGACGTACTTTAGCCACCTTTCGAAGTCTGTCTTCTTGGTACTTGTCCAGAATTTCCGACGGGACTCGGTAAACGAATTTTCGAGAGATTCCTTTTGTCAGATGAGTCTTTGGGAGCTTCACTATTTGCCTCCGGCGGTTGCGTCTGAGGAAACCGATTCTGGAAACTCCAACGGGGTCGAAAAAAGAGAATAATACTTGCAATATTGATTTAAACATCTTGCTGTGTAAATGCAACTAGCAAATAATCTGGTACAAACTCTTTGCTACTATACACTTTATGTACTGTCAACTGACTATTTAAAATTTGTCTATATGTAAGGTATTTTGTGGCACCTTCGGGTTTATTCAGTATTACAGTTTTTATTCCACTTAGAGCAGAAGCTTCCACATTATTTGTAATATATGAATTTAAGAATTGATAACCAGGTGTATTTTCCCGTCTGCAGATGTCAAATACCACATAGAAAGGTTCTTCATTGTTAACCTGTTGCAGCATACATCTTTACATTAAAAGGGAAGAAGAATTTGGTTATCATTAACATATTATACTTTCATAGATTTAGAAAAATTTTGCAAAGAATTGTACATTTATTAGTCAGCTTCTTCCTCTCTTTAAGTTTATAATAACTCCAAGTAAAGTTATTGCAGTATGTCTTATGCTGAATGTGTTTTCTGACTCGGCCACTCACTTAAAATGGATATATTATAAAATAAATGAAAACTAAAGTTTAAGTCTTATTTAAAAAGACACCACAATTAGCTTAAGTAGGTATTTTTTAATAGTACTAAAAACTTCTATAATAAATTTTGTAAATAAAGCAGATATACAGTTTGGCATATAAGTATTTATCTGCAGAGAAATAATCTGTAAAGTAGCATGGTGTGAATAAAACTCTCAATCGGAGATACATAGTAAATTTATTAGGAAGAAACAGAATGAGTATATAATTACCGTATATTACAATGCCCAATGACTATATTGACTGTCTACTGGACTGTTTGATTGAGTTAATTTACTCAAATGGTCTACTGAGGTGATCTTAGCGAGCTTTAGATATGGAATGAGCCACCTGGGTTTCTAGGTTGGAACTCAACCATCGAGTGGAAGCATAAGCCATTTTAAGACCTTAGTGACGACACAAAGGGTGAGGCTGTGAGTATGTACACAGACCTCACAGGGAGTCTGTTTTATATAAGGTTTAGTTACTGAAGGTGACGATGCAATGCTCTTAGAAATCAGTGAGGTTAGCAGATTGACCTCCTATATAATAAAAACATACACAATATAATACATCATCTATAACCATCAAAATCTTCTTGCAGTAACCTGAAGCTTTCATAAAGATGGTAGAAATACGAGAATTGACTTACCCAGACTGCGTATATTCCTGCATAACTGCAGCGAGTCTCTGCACCAACTGGGTCGTTGGAATAGGTTCTAAATATGTACGGAAGTACTGCTGAGCTACCTTACGTGCTTGACGAACCAAAAGTCTATAGTCTGGGCCCATTCCTGCATTCCCAAAATGAAATAAAAAAGGGAATATTCCAAAATATTACCTGTATTAGATCTTGTATTACATCAGTATTCTGCAATATTGACATATGATAATTTTCTCAAGAATTATTTCATATATCACATCCTATTACAGTCAGAAAGGTGATTACATGCGCCACATAGGAAATGGGATAACAGGTAAAATCTGCAAGATACCATCTTAATTTTATCTGCTAGAAATGGCTCCTTGGTAAAATATTGACTTTCTGAATCTGCACTCTCAATTCTAAGGGTCATATAATCATATTGGTTGGTGCGTATATAATTTTACAAGTGTTATTATTTGGTAAGATTACGAGATTGAAATACAGTATAAAGTCAAACTTACCACTATAAACCATTCCAATGTGATCAGTGATCGATTGAAATACAGTATAAAGTCAAACTTACCACTATAAACCATTCCAATGTGATCAGTGATCGTTTCAACCTTGATGATGGAGTGTTCTTCAACTAATATAGACTTATGTTTTTTTTCTGAGGCTAAGACCACTCCATCTTTGGCTTTGATTCCAACAGCTGGAGCACCAGCAGCTACAGCTGCTAATGCATATTCAATCTGCACAAGCTTTCCTGAGGGGCTGAAATATATCATAGGTTAGGTATCTAGACAAAAGGGGGACATGGTAGCTCAGTGGTAGGAAGCAAGAGTCAGAAAGTGACTAGCGCTGAGCCCACCATAGGGAGTTAGGAAGAGCATCCACCTTTAATTCCCTGGCTCCAAAAAGTCTGTGTCCATCCCCATTAAAATGGGTACTAATTCAAGAAAAGGTACCAATTCAACCTGTTCCTAAGAAGGTTGTAGACTCTATTACTTCAAACTACCGATCTATTGCCCTAACCTCTGCTATCTCTAATGTATTCAAAACTTTGCTTAATTCTCACTTCTTAAAACGTCTTGAATCTAACTCTCTTATCTCCGATAATCAGTAAAACTTCCACAAGGCAAGATCGAATGGGACTTCCAGTTCTATCTTACTCATGTACGGTCATCTTCTCTGAGGAACTATGGGGAATTCTTTGTCTTCGGCCTTGATATCTCTAAGGATGTTGACAGTCTGGAAGATTCTGTTGGCCAAACTCCCTGCTTGTGGCTTTACCCTTTCTCTCTGTTCTCTGAATTTCAGTTTTCTTTCTGGCCGTGTTATATATGTGGTTGTTGATGGTGCAACATCTAGCCCATTCCCTATTACCAGTAGTTTTCCATACGGCTCTATTCTTTCACTTACTATTTTCCTTCTCTTCATCAGTCCCCATCCTCCTCTCCTCTCCATGCCTTTGCTAACAATTCTACCCTGCATTTTTCTTCACATGCTACTCGGATACAGTCTCTCTTCAACTCTCAACTCGATTTGCAGAGGGTATATGAGTGGGGCACCCAAAATTTTGTTAAATTTAATACCTCCAAGACACAGTTTCTGACTATCTCTATCTTCTTCTCCTCCTCATAGCCAGCCCAACTGTCTTCAAAACAAACGAAATTTACCCTTTTAATTCTATTACCATATTAGGAATCCAGATGGCCTCATACTTGTCTTGAGGAATCACATAATTTAAATTTCTAAATCTGCATCCAAATAATTAGGGGTTCTTTTTAGTTCTTGTCAATACTTTTTTCTTTACAGTTATTTAAAATCTATAGAGGTTTTATCTGTCCCTACGTAAAAACTGCTCGCATATCTGGGGTGCTTCTTCTTATACTTATCTCTTTGATAGGGTTATATCTAAGGCAGTCAGATTCATGAATGACTCTTCTCTTACTTTTAATCTGCATTCTCTTTCTCTTCGCCATAAGGTATCGTCCCTTTCTCTATTCTATTGGTACCACTTCTATCACTGCTCCGAAGAGTTGGTGAGTTGCATCCCTCCTACACTGCCAAGGCCAAGAAACACTCTCCAAGCAGGCTGGTCTCACGAGTACTGTGTAGAGATTTGCAGCTCGCGGACTGGTCGGTGCATCGATTGGTTCTTCCCATCCACCTCCAAACTCTGGAACTCTCTTGCTCCTTCTGTCATTCCTAATTTTTATAAACTTACTTCCTTCAAGAAGCTGACCTATCGTCATCTCAGGGCCTACTCCTGCCATATTCCTAGGTCCTCAGTATTTCGAATATTCTTTCAGCTTGTGTTTATCCAATTGTGTATCATTACCTTATCTCTACATTTTCCTTTACCTTTTTCTTTTTCTTCATGCCCGGCCTGATTAGAGCAATTTTCTAGACTGTCTCAGTGATACACTAATAATAATAATAATAATAATAATAATAAAAAAAAAACACACAAAAAAAACACAAAATGGTGCTTATAGAATTCTAGACAAAACAGCTTTTCTTTAATTGCAGTACAAGCAACTTGCAAATGGCCTACATAAAAGAGAAAACTCACAATCTCCTGTAAAGAAAAAAAAAGCAATTTCCCTTTAGTGTGAAGATAAAGTGTAAAGGAATTAAAAGTTTCCATTGGTGGTGTAAAGCAGTCAGAGCTACATATTAAATTCTTACCATGTCTGGTCATATTAAAAACACGCACACAAAGGTAAATATATAATTTAATAATTACCAATAAAGTAGGTCCTCGAATAACACCGATCCTAGTTAGGTCGTTTCGCTGTTACTACAAAGCCAAAAAATAATTAATAAATTATGAATAAATTAATTTTTCAACCTACCTCGCTGGTGCAGTTAATTCAAACAGTGCGCCAAAATAGTTTGTGAGTGCGACGGAAGAATACACAGCTAGCAGCATTGCTGTATTCATATTCATCAAGTTAATGGCTTTATTTATTTAATAAATTTGGTTATATTAATGGATTATCTTGAATTAAAAAAAAAAAAATTACCAAACACATAGCTGTACATACGATTTTATTCGAAATACACACAATTACACAGCTAGCAGCACTGCTGTATTCATATTTATCAAGTTGATGTATTTATTAATTTATTTGTTTATATATTTGGTTACAATGAAGGATTATATTGATTAAAAAAAAAAAATACCAAACACATAGCTGTAAATACGATTTAGTCGAAATGCACACGAATACACAGCTAGTAGCACTGCTGTATTCATATTTATCAAGTTAATGGCTTTATTTATTTACCTGTTTATATATTTGGTTATACTGAAGGATTATATTGAAATTACGAAAAAATACCAAACACATAGCTGTAAATATGATTTTATTCCAAATGCACACGAATATACAGCTAGCAGCACTACTGTATTCATATTTATAAAATTAATGGCTTTATTTATTTATATATTTGGTTATATTGAAGGATTATATTAAATAAAAAAAAAAACACCAAACACATTGCTGTAAATACAATTTTATTCAATATACACATGAATACAAAGCTAGCAAACACAGCTGTACTGCATTCATATTTATCAAGTTAATGGCTTCTATATACCGTATATTTCGGTGTATAAGTCGGCCTACAGATAAGTCGACCCAAAAATGAGAGTAATTTTTTATGATTTTTGCTAATATCTGAGGTATAGGTCGACCTCTAAAATACAGAACTCGCCTACCGTAAATTATCGGCTAGCCTAAGCAGCAGTGTAAAAGTTGAAATACGAAACTCGCCTAAGTTATAGGCTAGCCTAAGCAGCAGTGTAAAAGTTACCATATATAAAACACCGGGCATTAATTAAAGACTACCGGTATGTTATTACAAACGTTGTTCTACTTACAATATGAAATAATATATAAGGTAGTATTAATATAAATCTCTATAAAAATGACGAAATAGATTCATTTCTCCGCACGATCGTAACGTAAACAAAAGTGTGTTCATATGGGTTAATTATTCGAAACGTTCCAAGCAGCTGACAAGCTCATTATAGCAACTAACAGCCCCCGCCTTCTTCTTCCTCATCTAAGCACAACTACCGTACTACCTCATCAAACAGCTTCTGTTGGTAGTTTGCATACTCATATACTTTCACTTCGTTTTCTCTCTAATTCAGTCTGGTCCTAACTCTCCTACTAACCAGAGAAAATTCTTTAAATATTTTTTACACCTAAGCTACCCATGGAGCCGCCAACAAAACGCAGAAAATACGAAGCCAGTTTTAAACTAAAAGTCATCGAAGTTGCTAAGGCATCAAACAACTGTGCTGCAGCAAGAACTTTTGATGTGGATGAGAAGTTAGTAAGAGACTGGAGAAAGAATGAAGATAAGTTGAGAAACATGCCGAAACAGAAATGCGCGATGAGACGAGGAAATGTTCATTGGCCAGAGTTGGAGGATCATGTTGCAAAGTGGGTACTTGAACTAAGACAGGATGGATTCATAGTAACACGAAATAAAATAAGATCACATGCATTAAAATGGGCAAAAGCCAACAAAGACCAAAGTAAGGACTTTAAAGCAACAGTTGGGTGGTGTAGTCGTTTCATGAATAGAAAGAACCTTGTGATACGCCAAAAAACGAAAATCGCTCAAAAGCTACCAAGAGACCTTGAACATAAAGTTACCAGTTTTCATCGATTTGTTATTGGGATGAGGCAAAAACATCAATATCTTCTGTCATGTATCGGAAACATGGATGAGACCCCATTAAACTTTGATATGATGGGTGACAGAACTGTTGATATAAAAGGCACAAAAACCGTGCACGTTAGAGGTACAGGTCATGAAAAGACAAGGTTTACGGTCGTTTTATCTTGCATGGCTGACGGAACGAAACTGAAGCCCATGATAATTTTTAAGCGAAAAACTAAGCCTAAAATAAATTTTCCATCTGGAGTATTTGTTCACTTTCATGAAAAAGGCTGGATGGATGAAAATGGCGTAAAATTGTGGATAGAAAACGTTTGGAACAGACGTCCGGGTGGAATAAGAAAGGAACGAAGTCTATTGGTTTGGGACATGTTTCGCAGCCACATAACAGAGAATTCTAAAGCCAGATTATCACGAACTAATACTGATATAGCAGTTATACCTGGTGGTTTGACCTCTTTACTCCAACCGTTAGACGTAAGTTTAAATAAACCATTTAAAGATAATGTGAGAGAGGAATGGAACAACTGGATGCTACATGGAGAAAAGTCATTCACAAAAGGTGGAGCTATGCGTGCTGCATCATTGGATGTTTTGTGTGAGTTTCTGATAAAGTCTTGGGGTAATGTGAAAACAGAAAGCATAGTAAAGTCATTCAAAAAATGCGGTATCTCTAATGCAATGGATGGCACCGAGGATGATCTGCTGTATGAGAGTGAAGATGAAGACGAAGCCGAAGTTGACTTACCAGATTCTGACTGGGACCCTTATGATGAAACTGTAAGTGACGATTTATTTGATGAACTTTTTGCATCAGATGATGATGATTGTAGCAGTTTTGAAGGTTTTTAAATGAATAAAACATATTGCATACTTTTTATTGTAATTTATTTTAGTGAGAAATAAAGATCTGATGTTATCCTAGATGTTGTTATTTAACATTTCTGTGGTCAAAAAAGGGTTGGTGTGAACGCACTTATACCGTAAATTGTTTTGTTTCGTCAGCGATCAGCTGATCGGAAATTTTACAAATGGCTGCATGATGTTTACATTGTTATGGTCTTTTTCCTTTGATTAATAGCATTTTGTGGAATTTTAAGGTAATGGTAGCTCTATTACATTATTAGTGTCGAATCAGAATGTGAATTGATTAAAATACAAGTATTTACATTAGTAGCTACATGTATTTACATCGATAGTTAATGCAGCGAGGCTGTCGTCGGTATTAGCCTAAGGTTAGGCCTGATTTCCTTCACCAATATGTCACAAGATTTCAAGGTTTGCTTTTTGTGATTGTTATATAAGTCGACCCTCAATTTTGGGCTGATTTTTGGGGGCTAAAACATCGACTTATACACCGAAATATACGGTATTTATTTTATATACAGTTGGTTACAGTGAAAAATTATATTGAATTTAAATAAAAAAAAATACCAAACAGCTGTAAACACGATTTTATTCAAAATACACACACATACAAAGCTAGCAAACAATGCTGTATGTATTAGTATTTATCTAGTTAATGGCTTTATTTATTTATATTTTTACATAGTTGGTTATATTGAAAAATTATTTTGAATTTAAAATGAAAAATACCAAACACATAGCTGTAATGAGATTTTATTTGAAATAGTTTGTTGAGCGTAGTGTAAGAATACGATGTCATGCGGCTTTAGGAGAGGGAGAAGAACAGCTCTCAGTTTATTTCCACCCGCCATATGGTGTCTAGTGCTTTCGTCTGCTCTCTCGCTGTGTTTGCTCATTACTGACATTATTATGCCACTCAAGCGCGTTAGTTATAATTTTGATGGCAAAGCCACTAAGAAAAGAAAAGCCATCACCATGGAAATTAAAATTGAAGTGGTAAACCGTGCTGAAAAGGCAGAATCTTCTATGGACATTGGCAGCAATCTCGGATTAACCAGTACAACCATGAAAACTTATTTTGTTGTAGTGTAATATTTTTATGTATTTTATTATCTTACAATGAGAACTTGCTTTGTTGTAGTGTAATATTTTTATAAGTGCAGCTTTATTATCTTACAATGAGAACTTATAGTACAGTATTTTTCTATAGATTATGTACTGTACTGCATGTTCTTTTCCTTCTCCAGACTCACTTGCCCCTATCTCCTTAGCAGCTGCATCCCTAGCTTAATCCTAATAAGCCAGTCTCTCCCTAACTATGCAAGCAAACCACATGAGTAAAACAATACAGTACCTACAGTTTTGTACTCTACAGTATTATTGTAGTGTAATACAGTACAGATATTTTCATGTATATAAGTGTAGTTTTATTATACAGTGCCTGTATCTTAACATTGTTAATTTAAAAGGTTTGTAATACTATTATGATTAGTTTTAGTATTTTTCTATGATAGATTAAGAATTTGGATTATTTTTTCTATGTTTAAGATGATTTATTATTTAACTTGGGGAACCTAGTTTCGAATTTAGGTAAATTCCAACTTACATAGAAATTCGCTCTAAATCAACTGTCAGGAACGTAATCCTGACGTAAAACGAGGACCTCCTGTACATAATCATGCGAATAATGTGCTATTACAAATATTTCAGAATTTGGGAGGATGAGCTAAAATTCTGTTATCTCTATCAGAAATGAGCAACTGAGATCAATAGAAAACCACCAACATTGAACTGCAACCCACCCTAACATCATACTGCAATGTACTAGTAACATGATATAAACCCAACCTTTGCATGCAGAGACCCAAGACAGAAGCAGTTTTTAAAAGTCATATTGCCCTAGAATTTGACATTAAATAATATAATAAATCTTGAACATAAACAAATCTGACCTTCAGAAGTGTGACAGACAAACAGTTCCCTTACCTGTGAAAAGCTCCTATTATAAATTTATATCAAAACCCAAGGTCTCCTGTTTGGTACTCTGCCTACCATAAGTACAAGTATATCATAATGAGCAAAGTTTAAAGATAAGGACTGTAAAAATTACCATTTGACAGCCTAATCTCCATAAATATATATTCTAATATTAAGTTGGTTCGGTAAGGGAGGGTCTGGAGGTGATAACCCCCACATAGAGAAAGTATATGTAAAGTCTACTCCCATAAGTGATGTATACACTGAAATCTTGTTTCCAAGAAAAACAGATACTTTGGTAAACACTCCCGATTCGGCCATCCTTTTGAAGTGAAACTTATTTTCTAATGGTTTTTGTGTTTTGAATGAATCTGACCTTCAGCACCGTCAGAAATTAATCCTAACCTAACCTACCCTAAAAACAAGTAATTTACGACTCTTCTGAAGGTCAGATTCGTTCAAATTACATCAACAATAATTATATGTCGAGATCTGCTGAAACAGCATAAAATACTCGTGTATGAGACTGTCGGAACTGTATGAAAATGCCCATCTCTTACTCTCTATATTTTCTTGTTACCCTGGCCCGTTAAATGTAATTTTCTTCGCCCGTCCCAGTCTCACACTCATAAGGAGATGCTATACCGCAGGAGCCACTGATTTCTAACAGAAGTACCAGATTCGACAATTTGACAGTGAAAATTATTATAAGCACAATTCATTTCTGAAAATCATTATAAGCACAATTAATTTATGAAAATCTCATTTAGCTCTAGACCACATCTACCTTCAAAATATTTACCAAATTCTCGATAATTTTGCTTTAAAGAAAAATTACTTTAAGACTTAAATGACCTTCAATCTCCGAGACACCTACGAACGGTCAACAAATATTCATTTTAACGGCAAAAAGAAAAAATAAAAATTGTGGCAGAAATAACTTATTAGAACTATAACGAGCAAAATTCGCCAGTCACTCAGGGCGGCCCCGACGCAAGCTATTAATCCTCCTCTCAATACAGTTAAATACAATATAAATATACTAATAAACTAAAAAATTATACAAAAACACATAAATTATATTAATGAGTCAAACTATATAAAGTAAATCCCTACAAAAGTCATACCTAAAAGTAGTGAGGGAGAAACTGTAACGTTCAGTGGCCATGTTTGTTGTTGTTGCTTTGAGGGCGCTTACAACACTGATGTGCCGGTCATCTTTTTTTTTTTATTATTATTTGTAATAAGCAACACATTTTATTGTGTACCTTTTTTGCTCTATAACAAGAGTGATGTCATTATTTTATTTTGATAGTAATTACTATCTTTTTTTTAATAACATAAACCCCAAACATGATGAAATACGTGACCGGAGTGATATGCTATAATTTCATTTGATATATAAATATATTCCTTTATTCATATATAATATTTTCAATATGATTTTAAATAAATCTTGTACTTCTTAGTAAGACTGAAATTCAAAAATATAATTTTGAACGGAATTATCATTAAGGATGACACCATTTGGGAATGAATGTTATAATGATAAAACGGATAAATTCAGTTCATGGAAATTTGTTCATGATAGAATGAATAATAGCAAACAAGTATTTTGGTAATAATTATCAGTAAAAAATAAATAAATAAATAAAAATAAATAATGTTGTCGTATTACACATAGACTCCCATCGTGATAAAGAAAATTTCATACATATAGAAAACTAATTTCATGGGTAACAATAGTAAATTATTTAAACTTCTAAATAGTTTATTTCTTTGTTTATATATATATATATATATATATATATATATATATATATATATATATATATATATATATATATATATATATATATATATATATATATATATATATATATATATGTGCCCTGTGGGGCGGGCACAATATCAAAGAATAGCCTCACCGTATTCCCTACGTGTCGTAAAAGGCGACTAAAAGTGGACCGGGCGGAGGGACAAGGAATCCCCCCCCCTTGTATCAACCTCCTGCGAGACGTCAAAGAAGAAGGGGAGTAGAGGGGAGAATAACTTCTCCCCAGTTTTCCTTCCTTGATGTCGGCTACCCCCCATTTAAAGGGGGAAACAGCCAAGGTATATATATATATATATATATATATATATATATATATATATATATATATATATATATATATATGATTGATTCGGTATTACGTCTCGAACTCCCTTTTCTACTAAGGGCTAGGACGGATGCCTTCTTGCGAAGGACTTGTTTTGGCATGTGTAATCGTTACCCTGAGTGTATGCCCTTACTAACCTCAGTCCGTGACAGGGCGCGAACCCTCGACCTGCCGACACAGAGTCGCGGACTCTACCATTTAGACTAACTCCCTTTTCTAGCAAGGGCTAGGACGGCTGCCTTCTTGCGAAGGACTTGTTTTGACAGATGTAATCCTTACCCTGAGTGCATGCCCTTGCTAACCTCAGACCGTGACGAGGTGCGAACCCTCGACCTGACGCCTCAGAGTAGCGGACGCTACCGCTTGAGCCACGGTGACTACACACACACACACACACACACACATATATATATATATATATATATATATATATATATATATATATATATATATATATATATATATATATATATATATATATATATATATATATATATGTGTGTGTGTGTGTGTGTGTGTGTGTGTGTGTGTGTGTGATTACTTAATTGTGATTACCTAATTGTGTTTACGGGAAAGAGCCCAAAGCTCGTATCTTCCCGTCTCCTGATCGGTTCCATTTTAGACTTAGTGATACTTATCGTACCTGTCCTTAAAACTATGGATTGAGATAGCATTAACTACCTCCTCGCTTAGCCAATTCCAATTATCAACTACTCTTACACTGAAAAAGTATTTCCTTACATCCAGCAAAGAAGTTTTCTTACGAAGCTTCAAACTATGACCTCTAGTTCTAGAGTCAGCCATATCGAAATATCGATCCCTATCCACTCTATCATAACCACGAAGGAATTTAAAGACTGTCACCATATCCCCCCTTACTCTTCTAGCTTCGAGTGATGGCAAGTCTAATTCCCTCAGCCTCTCATCATAACCGAGATTGCGTATTTCTGGCACCAGTTTCGTGGCATGTCTTTGAACTTTTTCAAGCTTAGCTATGTGCTTTTTCAAGTGCGGATTCCAAAAGGGGGCTGCATATTCCAGTTTTGGCCTCACATAGGTTACATAAATATTTCTGAACATTTCCTTGTCCATGTGCCTGAAGGCTACCCTTACATTTGATAAGAATGCATATGCTGCCCTTACTACGCCATTTATATGTATTTCTGGAGACAAATCTGCCAGTATGTTTACTCCTAGATCTCTCTCATTTTCTGTCTCTTGAAGTTGTACTCTAGCCACAGAGTAGTCAAGCTTGGGCCTTCTTGCACTTGTACCCATTCTCATTACCTTACATTTTGAGGTATTGAATTTCATTAGCCACTTTTCTGACCACTCATGCAGATTATTTAGATCCTCCTGAAGTTCTCTACCATTGTTCTCGTTTTTTACTTTCTTCACAATCTTTGCATCATCTGCAAACATATTCATGAATGAATTTACAGACTCTGGTAGGTCATTTACATATACAAGGAACAAAAGTGGCCCTAAAACTGAACCCTGTGGAACTCCACTACTAACTCTTCTCCATTCAGACACTGAGTGTCTTACTCTAACCCTCTGTTCCCTTCCTTCTAAGTAAGTTTTTATCCATTCCAAAACATTTCCACCTATTCTAGCCATTGAGTGCAGCTTCCTAATAAGTCTCCCATGTGGAACAGTGTCAAACGCTTTCTGGAAGTCTAGGAATATGCAATCTGCCCAGCCCTCTCTTTCCTGTAAGATTTGGCTTACCTCATCATAAAATTCTAATAAGTTTGTTACTGTTGATCTACCTTCTCTGAAGCCATGTTGCCTCACTGACAAAAAGTTGAAGGATTCCAAGTGAAGAGAGATATGTTTCCTTAGTAGTTTCTCCATAACTTTGCAAACTATGCTGGTCAAGGAAACTGGTCTATTGTTCAGAGCCGTATCCCTCCTTCCCTTTTTGAAGATAGGTATCACATTTGCTTGTTTCCAGCATCTTGGAATCTCCCCCGACTCCAGTGACTCCTTAAATATGATACTTAGTGCCACTGATATTGTGTTTGCGCATTTTTTAAGCACATGAGGGGATATGTCATCAGGACCTGTAGCTTTATGAACATCTAAATCCATCAGCGCTTTGCATACCTCTGTGGCTGTAAGGTTGATGTTCTCTAATACCGGCCCTTGAGCTTCTATCACTGCAATCTGAAGGGGTGGGGTATTTTCTACTGTAAATACTGACTGAAACTCCTTGTTCAATTCTTTGCAGATCTCTTCATCCGTCTCAGTGATGCTTCCATCCGCTCTCTTTAGCCTTAAAACCTGTTCTTTTACCTTCAGTTTTCCTCTGATAAAGCTGTGGAAAAGCTTGGGATTTTCTTTAGCCTTCCTGGTGATGTCCCTCTCATAATCTCTCTCTGCCTCTCTCCTTTTACTTAGGTAGTCATTTCTTGCTCTTTTGTAGGTTTGCCAGGCATTTATGTTTTTTCTCCACCTATACCTTTTCCAGCATTTGTCTCTCCACTCCTTAGCTCTTTTACACCCATTATCGAACCATTTCTCTCTGGCATGAATTACACCTACTTTGGTGACAGGTATGCAGCAATCTACTATCTTCCCATATTTCTCACAAAAGATGTCATACATTTCTTGTACAGATTTGTTGTAAAATAAGGTTCTCCAGTCAATAACTGCAAAAAGCTCATTCATTTTGATGTAATCTCCTTTCGGATAGTTCCTCCTCATGTCCTCAGTGCCTGTACTCTCAGGAAGAATATCTTCAATGATATACTCCATCAACAACACACAGTGGTCACTCTTTCCAATTGGTGGTTTATACTCAATATTTTCAATATCCAACACATTATCTGTGAACACTAGATCAAGTAGTGATGGCTCATCCCCACCCCTGGCTCTTGTTGGTTCCATTACATGTTGGTGTAGGAAATTCCCTTGTACGCAATCTAGGAATCTTGCCCCGAATGAGTCCTCACCACTGTGTGGGTCAAGATTTATCCAATCTATCTCTTTATGATTAAAGTCTCCCATAATCAAAATCCTACATTTTTTCTCCCGTGCCATGTTAACAACTGAGTTTATGACTTCAATAGTACCTATATGACTTTCCTCATAAATTTCAAGCCTCTTTTGGTTCCTTGGTGGGTTGAATACAACAGTTATTATAATGCTCTCTGACCCAGTATTTATGCGAGCAACAAGAAATTCCCTGAACTCACTTTCTATAGCCAAGTTTATTTCTTCAACTTGAATCCTCTCACTTATGAGCAGTGCTATCCCTCCACCAGTCCTCTCAGATCTTTCAACCCTTAGTATTCTGAAGCCCTTAGGAAAAACTGTGACACTGTTTATGTCCTCACTCAACTTAGTCTCTGTAATTGCTACTATATCTGCCTTACTGTTGTGAATCCTATCTTTTAATTCTACTGCCTTACCAGCTAATCCATCAGCATTTGTGTATAACAATCTTAATGAGGCCCCATCCCCTGATCTTCTGACATTATCTTCTTTATCTCCCCTTTGTCTGGAAGAACTCTGTAACGAAAATTTTTCTTCTCTTCTTCATTTCTTTCATCATTTAACCTTCTTGCCTCTTGCAACAAGTTTTTGATCTTTCCCATCTCTTCCTGTGTTCTGTATCGTCTAATGAACACTTCTTTAAATTCTTGAAGGTCTTTTAGACTTTTTTTTCTCAACAATATTTCCCTACATGTTTCCCCTCTCTCAAAGGTTACTTTTGTTGGTCTCGGCTTTCCTTCCCTCGAATATTTACCTAGTTGGTGTATGTTTACAATATCCTCAGGACCACATACTACTCCAAGCTTTCTTATCAGGTCTACAACCTTAGCTTTATTTTCTTCAAGTCTCCCCTGCCATGTTGGCTCCTGGGATTCACTTATGCCTGAGATTACCACTGTCTTCTCCTTATCAAGTGCCTGTCTGATGAGTGGGTTTGCCCTTTCCATCACAACGTCTTTCATTTTTTCGATTACTGTCTCTTTATAGTCAACTGTTTGTATGTTTTCCAGTGCCACCACCTTTACAGCCTCTTTTACTGCCACATTCCCCTTTAGTGCATCAGCAAAGGACGTTTTCATGGCATCATTTTCCATATTCAGCTCCTGGAACTCTTTTCTGAACTGTTCAATGTTTTCCTTAATCTGGACATTCCAAGCAGCAATCTCGTCTCTCTCAGAAGAGAGCAGTGAACTAACATCTAATTCCTTTAGGTTGTCATTCAGCTGTTTGTTTTTATCTTCTTGTTTAGAAATTCTAGATTCTAGTTGACTCTTTTCCCCTTCCAGCTTCTTTATTCTTTTTTCTAGTTCCTTTCTCTCCTGCCCTTGTGCTTTATTTGCTTCCTCCAAAGATCTTATTTGTTCTCTGAGTGTTTCATTCTCTTTCATTTCTCCATCCATATTCCGAATTTTGTCATCAAGGCTTACAACCATTTCCTCTAACTTCTTGATTCTCTGTTTAAGTCCCCTGATGACTACCCCCTCTCCCGACCCATGGGTGGGAGAGGTTTGGGACAGAGATGGCCTCATTTTTATGTTCTCCCTCTCACAGAATATAGAAAGAAGAGGAGAAAGAGGAAAAGAAAAGAAAAGAGAAAAACTTTTAATTGAGCTTCACACAGAATTTTTATATCTCCATATAAGTGCTATTTAGTGACTCAGTTTGTCTCTTTTCTGGTAACACACATCTTAACTTAAAAACTTGACCATGGTAATTTAAGTATAAAAAGAAAAAGAAAAACAAAAGTCAAACCTGAAGGAAAATTCGAATTTGTGTTTGAGGTGGCACCCACCTGTTTCTGCTATATATTCTTCCTAACTGATAAACTGACTTGCTAACCAAGATATGTTATCACGGGATTAGACTTTACATTTAACTCAATATATATACAAAATAAAAAAAAATAGTAAAGGAGAAAGCTAAAAGAAAAGCAAAAAAATGAAGAAAATAAGACTACTGTACTACTTGGCAACTTAACTTAGTACTGTTGACAGGTGGATATTTGGTAATTTTTTTTTTCTTTTATTATTCAATTATTTCGTGTATCAAACTAACTAACTAGTTAATATAAATGGGAAGGATACTGATTTTAACAATATATAGAACCACAGGATCAGGTAAACGGCTTAAGAGCTTTCCCCAGTTTACACAAGAAATTAGGCAATGTGATGTGATGGCTCCACCTCTGGCAACTCTTCTAGATTTCCCTCAAGGCAGAACTGGACGGCAGCTTCTCTCTCTCCTCACGAAAATGTTCTCAATTTTTTTTCCTTTAATATGAACAGTCTCGTCTTACAACAAATATAAGTTTTGTACTCACAATACTCTGCAGGATTTCAGATTTAGGGAAATTATGGTAAAGTTTTCCACTAAGCACTTAGTCACTCGAAACAATTAAAAATTTAAGAGGAGCATTTCTGTGTGTGTGTGTGTGTGTGTGTGTGTGTGTGTGTGTGTGTGTGATTACCTAATTGTGATTACCTAATTGTGTTTACGGGAAAGAGCCCAAAGCTCGTATCTTCCCGTCTCCTGATCGGTTCCATTTTAGACTTAGTGATACTTATCATACCTGTCCTTAAAACTATGGATTGAGATAGCATTAACTACCTCCTCGCTTAGCCAATTCCAATTATCAACTACTCTTACACTGAAAAAGTATTTCCTTACATCCTGCAAAGAAGTTTTCTTACCAAGCTTCAAACTATGACCTCTAGTTCTAGAGCCAGCCATATCAAAATATCGATCCCTATCCACTCTATCATAACCATGAAGGAATTTAAAGACTGTCACCATATCCCCCCTCACTCTTCTAGCTTCGAGTGATGGTAAGTCTAATTCCCTCAGCCTCTCATCATAACTGAGATTGCGTATTTCTGGCACCAGTTTCGTGGCATGTCTTTGAACTTTTTCAAGCTTAGCTATGTGCTTTTTCAAGTGCGGATTCCAAAAGGGGGCTGCATATTCGAGTTTTGGCCTCACATAGGTTACATAAATATTTCTGAACATTTCCTTGTCCATGTGCCTGAAGGCTACCCTTACATTTGATAAGAATGCATATGCTGCCCTTACTATGCCATTTATATGTATTTCTGGAGACAAATCTGCCAGTATGTTTACTCCTAGATCTCTCTCATTTTCTGTCTCTTGAAGTTGTACTCCAGCCACCGAGTAGTCAAGCTTGGGCCTTCTTGCACTTGTACCCATTCTCATTACCTTACATTTTGAAGTATTGAATTTCATTAGCCACTTTTCTGACCACTCATGCAGATTATTTAGATCCTCCTGAAGTTCTCTACCATTGTTCTCGTTTTTTACTTTCTTCACAATCTTTGCATCATCTGCAAACATATTCATGAATGAATTTACAGACTCTGGTAGGTCATTTACATATACAAGGAACAAAAGTGGCCCTAAAACTGAACCCTGTGGAACTCCACTACTAACTCTTCTCCATTCAGACACTGAGTGTCTTACTCTAACCCTCTGTTCCCTTCCTTCTAAGTAAGTTTTTATCCATTCCAAAACATTTCCACCTATTCTAGCCATTGATTGCAGCTTCCTAATAAGTCTCCCATGTGGAACAGTGTCAAACGCTTTCTGGAAGTCTAGGAATATGCAATCTGCCCAGCCCTCTCTTTCCTGTAAGATTTGGCTTACCTCATCATAAAATTCTAATAAGTTTGTTACTGTTGATCTACCTTCTCTGAAGCCATGTTGCCTCACTGACAAAAAGTTGAAGGATTCCAAGTGAAGAGAGATATGTTTCCTTAGTAGTTTCTCCATAACTTTGCAAACTATGCTGGTCAAGGAAACTGGTCTATAGTTCAGAGCCGTATCCCTCCTTCCCTTTTTGAAGATAGGTATCACATTTGCTTGTTTCCAGCATCTTGGAATCTCCCCCGACTCCAGTGACTCCTTAAATATGATACTTAGTGCCACTGATATTGTGTTTGCGCATTTTTTAAGCACATGAGGGGATATGTCATCAGGACCTGTAGCTTTATGAACATCTAAATCCATCAGCGCTTTGCATACCTCTGTGGCTGTAAGGTTGATGTTCTCTAATACCGGCCCTTGAGCTTCTATCACTGCAATCTGAGGGGGTGGGGTATTTTCTACTGTAAATACTGACTGAAACTCCTTGTTCAATTCTTTGCAGATCTCTTCATCCGTCTCAGTGATGCTTCCATCCACTCTCTTTAGCCTTAAAACCTGTTCTTTTACCTTCAGTTTTCCTCTGATAAAGCTGTGGAAAAGCTTGGGATTTTCTTTAGCCTTCCTGGTGATGTCCCTCTCATAGTCTCTCTCTGCCTCTCTCCTTTTACTTAGGTAGTCATTTCTTGCTCTTTTGTAGGTTTGCCAGGCATTTATGTTTTTTCTCCTCCTATACCTTTTCCAGCATTTGTCTCTCCACTCCTTAGCTCTTTTACACCCATTATCGAACCATTTCTCTCTGGCATGAATTACACCTACTTTGGTGACAGGTATGCAGCAATCTACTATCTTCCCATATTTCTCACAAAAGATGTCATACATTTCTTGTACAGATTTGTTGTAAAATAAGGTTCTCCAGTCAATAACTGCAAAAAGCTCATTCATTTTGATGTAATCTCCTTTCGGATAGTTCCTCCTCATGTCCTCAGTGCCTCTACTCTCAGGAAGAATATCTTCAATGATATACTCCATCAACAACACACAGTGGTCACTCTTTCCAATTGGTGGTTCATACTCAATTTTTTCAATATCCAACACATTATCTGTGAACACTAGATCAAGTAGTGATGGCTCATCCCCACCCCTGGCCCTTGTTGGTTCCATTACATGTTGGTGTAGGAAATTCCCTTGTACGCAATCTAGGAATCTTGCCCCGAATGAGTCCTCACCACTGTGTGGGTCAAGATTTATCCAATCTATCTCTTTATGATTAAAGTCTCCCATAATCAAAATCCTACATTTTTTCTCCCGTGCCATGTTAACAACTGAGTTTATGACTTCAATAGTACCTATATGACTTTCCTCATAAACTTCAAGCCTATTTTGGTTCCTTGGTGGGTTGTATACAACAGTTATTATAATGCTCTCTGACCCAGTATTTATGCGAGCAACAAGAAATTCCTTGAACTCACTTTCTATAGCCAAGTTTATTTCTTCAACTTGAATCCTTTCACTTATGAGCAGTGCTATCCCTCCACCAGTCCTCTCAGATCTTTCAACCCTTAGTATTCTGAAGCCCTTAGGAAAAACTGTGACACTGTTTATGTCCTCACTCAACTTAGTCTCTGTAATTGCTACTATATCTGCCTTACTGTTGTGAATCCTATCTTTTAATTCTACTGCCTTACCAGCTAATCCATCAGCATTTGTGTATAACAATCTTAATGAGGCCCCATCCCCTGATCTTCTGTCATTATCTTCTTTATCTCCCCTTTGTCTGGAAGAACTCTGTAACGAAAATTTTTCTTCTCTTCTTCATTTCTTTCATCATTTAACCTTCTTGCCTCTTGCAACAAGTTTTTGATCTTTCCCATCTCTTCCTGTGTTCTGTATCGTCTAATGAACACTTCTTTGAATTCTTGAAGGTCTTTTAGACTTTTTTTTCTCAACAATATTTCCCTACATGTTTCCCCTCTCTCAAAGGTTACTTTTGTTGGTCTCGGCTTTCCTTCCCTCGAATATTTACCTAGTTGGTGTATGTTTACAATATCCTCAGGACCACAAACTACTCCAAGCTTTCTTATCAGGTCTACAACCCTAGCTTTATTTTCTTCAAGTCTTCCCTGCCATGTTGGCTCCTGGGATTCACTTATGCCTGAGATTACCACTGTCTTCTCCTTATCAAGTGCCTGTCTGATGAGTGGGTTTGCCCTTTCCATCACAACGTCTTTCATTTTTTCGATTACTGTCTCTTTATAGTCAACTGTTTGTATGTTTTCCAGTGCCACCACCTTTACAGCCTCTTTTACTGCCACATTCCCCTTTAGTGCATCAGCAAAGGAAGTTTTCATGGCATCATTTTCCATATTCAGCTCCTGGAACTCTTTTCTGAACTGTTCAATGTTTTCCTTAATCTGGACATTCCAAGCAGCAATCTCGTCTCTCTCAGAAGAGAGCAGTGAACTAACATCTAATTCCTTTAGGTTGTCATTCAGCTGTTTGTTTTTATCTTCTTGTTTAGAAATTCTAGATTCTAGTTGACTCTTTTCCCCTTCCAGCTTCTTTATTCTTTTTTCTAGTTCCTTTCTCTCCTGCCCTTGTGCTTTATTTGCTTCCTCCAAAGATCTTATTTGCTCTCTGAGTGTTTCATTCTCTTTCATTTCTCCATCCATATTCCGAATTTTATCATCAAGGCTTATAACCATTGCCTCTAAATTCTTGATTTTCTGTTTAAGTCCCCTAATGGCTACCCCTCCTACCGACCCATGGATGGGAGAGGTTTGGGACAGAGATGGCGTCATTTTTATGTTCTCCCTCTCACAGAATATAGAAAGAAGACGAGAAAGAGGAAAAAAAAAAGAGAAAAACTTTTAATTAAGCTTCACACAGAATTTTTATATCTCCATATAAGTGCTATTTAGTGACTCAGTTTATCTCTTTTCTGGTAACACACATCTTAACTTAAAAACTTGACCATGGTAATTTAAGGATAAAAAGAAAAAGAAAAACAAAAGTCAAACCTGAAGGAAAATTCGAATTTGTGTCTGAGGTGGCACCCACCTGTTTCTGCTATATATTCTTCCTAACTGATAAACTCACTTGCTAACCAAGATATGTTATCACAGGATTAGACTTTACATTTAACTCAATATATATACAAAATAAAAAAAAATAGTAAAAGAGAAAGCTAAAAGAAAAGCAAAAAAATGAAGAAAATAAGACAGCTGTACTACTTGGCAACTTAACTCAGTACTGTTGACAGGTGGATATTTGGTATTTTTTTTTTTATTATTCAATTATTTCGTGTATCAAACTAACTAACAAGTTAATATAAATGGGAAGGATACTGATTTTAACAATATATAGAACCACAGGATCAGGTAAACGGCTTAAGAGCTTTCCCCAGTTTACACAAAAAATTAGGTAATGTGATGTGATGGCTTCACCTCTGGCAACTCTTCTAAATTTCCTTCAAGGCAGAACTGGACGGCAGCTTCTCTCTCCCCTCACGAAAATGTTCTCAATTTTTTTCCTTTAATATTTTGGACAGTCTCGTCATACAACAAATATAAGTTTTGTACTCACAATACTCTGCAGGATTTCAGATTTATGGAAATTATGGTAAAGTTTTCCACTAAGCACTTAGTCACTCAAAACACAAGTAGTAATTTAAGAGGAGCAGTTTCGTGTGTCACTGAACTGTGTGTGATTACCTAATTGTGATTACCTAATTGTGTTTACGGGAAAGAGCCCAAAGCTCGTATCTTCCCGTCTCCTGATCGGTTCCATTTTAGACTTAGTGATACTTATCATACCTGTCCTTAAAACTATGGATTGAGATAGCATTAACTACCTCCTCGCTTAGCCAATTCCAATTATCAACTACTCTTACACTGAAAAAGTATTTCCTTACATCCTGCAAAGAAGTTTTCTTACGAAGCTTCAAACTATGACCTCTAGTTCTAGAGCCAGCCATATCAAAATATCGATCCCTATCCACTCTATCATAACCATGAAGGAATTTAAAGACTGTCACCATATCCCCCCTCACTCTTCTAGCTTCGAGTGATGGTAAGTCTAATTCCCTC
This sequence comes from Halocaridina rubra, assembly GCA_037179515.1. Classification (NCBI taxonomy): domain Eukaryota; kingdom Metazoa; phylum Arthropoda; class Malacostraca; order Decapoda; family Atyidae; genus Halocaridina; species Halocaridina rubra. The sequence continues at coordinate 10,993 of JAXCGZ010000529.1, read as the reverse complement.
AGCCTCTCATCATAACTGAGATTGCGTATTTCTGGCACCAGTTTCGTGGCATGTCTTTGAACTTTTTCAAGCTTAGCTATGTGCTTTTTCAAGTGCGGATTCCAAAAGGGGGCTGCATATTCGAGTTTTGGCCTCACATAGGTTACATAAATATTTCTGAACATTTCCTTGTCCATGTGCCTGAAGGCTACCCTTACATTTGATAAGAATGCATATGCTGCCCTTACTATGCCATTTATATGTATTTCTGGAGACAAATCTGCCAGTATGTTTACTCCTAGATCTCTCTCATTTTCTGTCTCTTGAAGTTGTACTCCAGCCACCGAGTAGTCAAGCTTGGGCCTTCTTGCACTTGTACCCATTCTCATTACCTTACATTTTGAAGTATTGAATTTCATTAGCCACTTTTCTGACCACTCATGCAGATTATTTAGATCCTCCTGAAGTTCTCTACCATTGTTCTCGTTTTTTACTTTCTTCACAATCTTTGCATCATCTGCAAACATATTCATGAATGAATTTACAGACTCTGGTAGGTCATTTACATATACAAGGAACAAAAGTGGCCCTAAAACTGAACCCTGTGGAACTCCACTACTAACTCTTCTCCATTCAGACACTGAGTGTCTTACTCTAACCCTCTGTTCCCTTCCTTCTAAGTAAGTTTTTATCCATTCCAAAACATTTCCACCTATTCTAGCCATTGATTGCAGCTTCCTAATAAGTCTCCCATGTGGAACAGTGTCAAACGCTTTCTGGAAGTCTAGGAATATGCAATCTGCCCAGCCCTCTCTTTCCTGTAAGATTTGGCTTACCTCATCATAAAATTCTAATAAGTTTGTTACTGTTGATCTACCTTCTCTGAAGCCATGTTGCCTCACTGACAAAAAGTTGAAGGATTCCAAGTGAAGAGAGATATGTTTCCTTAGTAGTTTCTCCATAACTTTGCAAACTATGCTGGTCAAGGAAACTGGTCTATAGTTCAGAGCCGTATCCCTCCTTCCCTTTTTGAAGATAGGTATCACATTTGCTTGTTTCCAGCATCTTGGAATCTCCCCCGACTCCAGTGACTCCTTAAATATGATACTTAGTGCCACTGATATTGTGTTTGCGCATTTTTTAAGCACATGAGGGGATATGTCATCAGGACCTGTAGCTTTATGAACATCTAAATCCATCAGCGCTTTGCATACCTCTGTGGCTGTAAGGTTGATGTTCTCTAATACCGGCCCTTGAGCTTCTATCACTGCAATCTGAGGGGGTGGGGTATTTTCTACTGTAAATACTGACTGAAACTCCTTGTTCAATTCTTTGCAGATCTCTTCATCCGTCTCAGTGATGCTTCCATCCACTCTCTTTAGCCTTAAAACCTGTTCTTTTACCTTCAGTTTTCCTCTGATAAAGCTGTGGAAAAGCTTGGGATTTTCTTTAGCCTTCCTGGTGATGTCCCTCTCATAGTCTCTCTCTGCCTCTCTCCTTTTACTTAGGTAGTCATTTCTTGCTCTTTTGTAGGTTTGCCAGGCATTTATGTTTTTTCTCCTCCTATACCTTTTCCAGCATTTGTCTCTCCACTCCTTAGCTCTTTTACACCCATTATCGAACCATTTCTCTCTGGCATGAATTACACCTACTTTGGTGACAGGTATGCAGCAATCTACTATCTTCCCATATTTCTCACAAAAGATGTCATACATTTCTTGTACAGATTTGTTGTAAAATAAGGTTCTCCAGTCAATAACTGCAAAAAGCTCATTCATTTTGATGTAATCTCCTTTCGGATAGTTCCTCCTCATGTCCTCAGTGCCTCTACTCTCAGGAAGAATATCTTCAATGATATACTCCATCAACAACACACAGTGGTCACTCTTTCCAATTGGTGGTTCATACTCAATATTTTCAATATCCAACACATTATCTGTGAACACTAGATCAAGTAGTGATGGCTCATCCCCACCCCTGGCCCTTGTTGGTTCCATTACATGTTGGTGTAGGAAATTCCCTTGTACGCAATCTAGGAATCTTGCCCCGAATGAGTCCTCACCACTGTGTGGGTCAAGATTTATCCAATCTATCTCTTTATGATTAAAGTCTCCCATAATCAAAATCCTACATTTTTTTCCCGTGCCATGTTAACAACTGAGTTTATGACTTCAATAGTACCTATATGACTTTCCTCATAAACTTCAAGCCTATTTTGGTTCCTTGGTGGGTTGTATACAACAGTTATTATAATGCTCTCTGACCCAGTATTTATGCGAGCAACAAGAAATTCCTTGAACTCACTTTCTATAGCCAAGTTTATTTCTTCAACTTGAATCCTTTCACTTATGAGCAGTGCTATCCCTCCACCAGTCCTCTCAGATCTTTCAACCCTTAGTATTCTGAAGCCCCTTAGGAAAAACTGTGACACTGTTTATGTCCTCACTCAACTTAGTCTCTGTAATTGCTACTATATCTGCCTTACTGTTGTGAATCCTATCTTTTAATTCTACTGCCTTACCAGCTAATCCATCAGCATTTGTGTATAACAATCTTAATGAGGCCCCATCCCCTGATCTTCTGTCATTATCTTCTTTATCTCCCCTTTGTCTGGAAGAACTCTGTAACGAAAATTTTTCTTCTCTTCTTCATTTCTTTCATCATTTAACCTTCTTGCCTCTTGCAACAAGTTTTTGATCTTTCCCATCTCTTCCTGTGTTCTGTATCGTCTAATGAACACTTCTTTGAATTCTTGAAGGTCTTTTAGACTTTTTTTTCTCAACAATATTTCCCTACATGTTTCCCCTCTCTCAAAGGTTACTTTTGTTGGTCTCGGCTTTCCTTCCCTCGAATATTTACCTAGTTGGTGTATGTTTACAATATCCTCAGGACCACATACTACTCCAAGCTTTCTTATCAGGTCTACAACCCTAGCTTTATTTTCTTCAAGTCTCCCCTGCCATGTTGGCTCCTGGGACTCGCTTATGCCTGAGATTACCACTGTCTTCTCCTTATCAAGTGCCTGTCTGATGAGTGGGTTTGCCCTTTCCATCACAACGTCTTTCATTTTTTCGATTACTGTCTCTTTATAGTCAACTGTTTGTATGTTTTCCAGTGCCACCACCTTTACAGCCTCTTTTACTGCCACATTCCCCTTTAGTGCATCAGCAAAGGAAGTTTTCATGGCATCATTTTCCATATTCAGCTCCTGGAACTCTTTTCTGAACTGTTCAATGTTTTCCTTAATCTGGACATTCCAAGCAGCAATCTCGTCGTGTGTGTGTGTGTGTGTGTGTGTGTGTGTGTGTGTGTGTGTGTGTGTGTGTGTGTGTGTGTGTGTGTGATTACCTAATTGTGTTTACGGGAAAGAGCCCAAAACTCGTATCTTCCCGTCTCCTGATCGGTTCCATTTTATACTTAGTGATACTTATCATACCTGTTCTTATAACTATGGATTGAGATAGCATTAACTACCTCCTCGCTTAGCCAATTCCAATTATCAACTACTCTTACACTGAAAAAGTATTTCCTCACATCCTGCAAAGAAGTTTTCTTACGAAGCTTCAAACTATGACCTCTGATTCTGGAGCCTGCCATATCAAAATATTGATCCCTATCCACTCTATCATAGTCATGAAGGAATTTAAAGACAGTCACCATATCCTCCCTCAATCTTCTAGCTTCGAGTGATGGTAAGTCTAATTCCCTCAGCCTCTCATCATAACTGAGATTACGTATTTCTGGCACCAGTTTCGTGGCATGTCTATGAACTTTTTCAAGCTTAGCTACGTGCTTTTTCAAGTCCGGATTCCAAAAGGGGGCTGCATATTCGAGTTTTGGCCTCACATAGGTGACATGAATATTTCTGAGCATTTCCTTGTCCATGTGCCTGAAGGCTACCCTTACATTTGATAAGAATGCATATGCTGCCCTTACTATGCCATTTATATGTATTTCTGGAGACAAATCTGCCAGTATGTTTACTCCTAGATCTCTCTCATTTTCTGTCTCTTGAAGTTGTACTCCAGCCACCGAGTAGTCAAGCTTGGGCCTTCTTGCACTTTTACCCAGTCTCATTACTTTACATTCTGAAGTATTGAATTTCATTAGCCACTTTTCTGACCACTCATGCAGACTATTTAGATCTTCCCAAAGTTCTCTAACATTGTTCTCGTTTCCTACTTTCTTCACAATCTTTGCATCATGCAAACATATTTATTCTCTTTCTCTTTGCCGTAAGTATCATCCCGTTCTCTCTTCTATTGCTACTACTGCCATCGCTGCTCTGATGTTTTGGCAAGTTGCATCCCTCCCCCACTGCGTGACACTCGCCAAGCGGCCTCGTCTCATAAGTACATAGAACCCTCAATTTTTTGGATGCAGATTTAGAAATTTGGATTATTTGATTCCTCCAAGACAAATTGGAGGCTATTGTGAGTTCTAGTATAATAATAGAATGAAGAGGGTAAATTTCGTTAGCTTCTATGAATGTCCACAAATTCTCAAGCCATTAATCGACATATAGATATATATATACGGACGATACCTTCATTATTTTTATGCAAAAGCTCTGTTCATGGTTCTTCTTTCTAATATATAAAGAACAAAATCAGAGTACTGTATTACTTTTACCAAGGAAGAGGAATGAGAAAAAAAAACAACAACAACAACTTTGTGTGTGAGAGAAAACCCTTAAGGGGGGTTTACACGGTCAAGCAGTTCGTCGAACGCGGTTCGACAGACAAGTGTTTGAAGTGATGTTCGAAAGTGTGAACGGGGTATTTGGTTGTCGAACACGTTCGACAAACGTGTTCGAAAGTGTGAACGGGGTATTTGGTTGTCGAACGCGTTCGACACGCGTGTTCAACAACCTAATACCCCGTTCACACACGTTCGAGCATCACCTCAAACACTTGTCTGTCAAACAGGGTTCGACGAACCTTTTGACCGTGTAAACCGCCCTTTACGCTGCCAATATTGTGTAGTGTATGGAAAATCCAACTTACTTATACCTTGGATTATATTGTTTAAGTTTTTGTTCTCATCATCACAAAATACTAAACAAACAATAGTTATTCACATTTGAATAGAGCCTAAAATTGTTTTTCTAACTATGATTTATTTCGCGAAGGAATAAAAGTCTTAAAACAGTCTCAATACCAAAAGTATTTTGTAAACACGTTAAGGGCGGTTTACACTGTCAAACGGTTCGTCGAACGCGGTTCGACGAACCGTTTGATCGTGTAAACCCCCCTTAAGAGAAAATATCCTATGAACCGAATAAAATATATGGTCATCACATTCTATATAATCAAGCCGAGTCAGTATCTTTAATATTTTTTATTTATCAACTTATTAATTTAATAATATATATATATATATATATATATAGATATATATATATATATATATATATATACATATATATATATATATATATATATATATATATATATATATATATAGATATATATATATATATATATATATATATATATATATATATATATATAGAGAGAGAGAGAGAGAGAGAGAGAGAGAGAGAGAGAGAGAGAGAGAGAGAGAGAGAGAGAGAGAGAGAGAGAGAGAGAGAGAGAGAGAGAGATCCATAGACAATATGTTGAGGGAGCCATTCTATGGGGGCAAGGAGTTGTCAGGATTATCCCTAATTCAATATTATGTAAAATAGTCCATAATATTAATAAAGTTTTTGAATAAATATGGAGATTTTCCCATATGTATGTGCAGCATACGGCTGGTCGAAAGATCTTTGCCACATCATTTACCAGTATTCATATATATATATATATATATATATATATATATATATATATATATATATATATATATATATATATATATATATATATATATATATATATATATATATATCCAAAACTTTCATCAGGAGTTTTATATATATATCGACATATATACTTGAGCCATTTTTCGTATTATAATGGGAGTGGCTGAGTCAAGGCAGTATATTCTCACTATTTGGGAACAGGATATACAGGGGTGGGGGATTACCCTTTGATTGAACATATTAGATTGCGACCTTAATCTAAAGAACTTGAATGAAATTCAGAAGCTGAAGATGCTTTTATAAATGCTAAAGAGTCACTTAACGATGCTGGCATCCTTGCATATTTTGCTAGCCATTATAATTCTCCACTGCATCTTGGGACTGATTGTTCCCAAGTTGCTGTTGGAGCTGTTTTACATTAACTCCAGGATGGAAACCTTGTTCCAATATAATTATTTTCTAACAAGCTATCATCAGCTCAGAGATGTTTTTTAGCATTTGAACTAGAACTGCTTGCCGCATATTTGGTTATGCTGAAAATTTAGCACAATTCTGAAGGACAATATACTGCATTGTTTACAGATCATAAACCTCTACTTTTGCATTCAAATATACTCATAGAGCAAAGTCGAATAAGCAGCAATGCAATTGGTCCTTACACAGTGAAAATATATCTGATGTAGTACACATAAAAGGTGCCGACAATGTCTTGGCCTATTGTCATTCCAGATCAGTACCTGTATCAGCTGTCTCAGTGGATATATATGATTTAGCTGGCATAGCTGAAATCAAGGCCACTGATACAGAAATTCTTGATTACAAAAATAGATTGAAACCATTTAAATTACAAAATCATGACTTGTACTGTGACACCTCGACACTTCATCCAAGACCATTTCTCCTCTTATCTTGTCGTAATTTAGTTTTCCAACTTTTGCTAAATATTTCACATCCTGGGATCAAAGCTAGAGTACACCTCATCAAGGCTAGGTACTTTTGGCCCAGTAAGGATTGTGATATTAAAAGCTGGACTAAGGAGTGTATATCTTGCCAACAAACCAAGGTACAGCATCATACCCGTGAGCCTATCACTAATTTTGCAGCACCTTTTGAAAGATTTGAGTTTGTCCACACTAATATAATTGTCCCTCTTCCCCCAAGTGAGAATCCAGCACGAACTTTTACAGCATCAGAGGAGTATGTTCTTGCTTGTATAGATAGAACTACAAGGTGGTTTGAAGCAATACCAATCCCTGATATGTCTGCTACAACAGTACCTCTTACTTTTTTAATGGTTGGGTTTCTCGCTTTGGAGTACCATTGTATGTTTTTACATATAAAGGTCCACAAATTGAATTCTCTTTAAATCAGCAGCTTTCCTCAATTATTGGATTTCATAGATTACGGACTACTTCATATCACCCCCATTCTATTGGCATGAATGAAAGAACCCATAGTATCTTAAAAGTATCTCTGATGGCCCGTAAAGATGACTAGGTTGTTTTCTTGCCAAAAGTGCTTTTAGATTTGCGATGTATTCCTACATAGTCTAGAGTTTCCCCCTTTTACTTTGGTAACTTCCAGTATGCGACTTAGTCCAAAAATCAAGATAACTTTCTAGGAACCCAGTTCGAGCAACCAAAAATAAATTTTATCAAAATTAGTCTGGAGAATGTGAGAATTAAATTTTTCTGAGCGTCCCTCTGTTTACCATCACGCATGTTCTAGCAAACAATACGATCCTAAGGATCTTGAAACTTGCTCACATGTTTGGGTGAGAGTGGATCGATTCTGTCGCCCGTTAGAGGCGTCATACTACGGTCCACTTAAGAGTTGTTAAGCGTAGTGATATATATTTAATTTTAAGAAAAAATTCAGGAAATTTAACTACTGTTTCTGTAAAGAGGCTGAAACTACCCTTGCTGCCGAGAGCAGTGTCTGGCTCTGATGAGAGTGAACAAAATGGAATTAGTTCTATTAATTCTGTATTTCAGAGTGTAACAAATTCTATTTTAGATGATATCTATAATAATTCCCAGATAATACTGTACCTTACTCTGCTGTTGCCAGGTCTTCTCGCAAGATTCGATTAAATTAACATCCAGAATATATATACTGTACTATTAATTTTGCGTTTGTGTATTTTTTTTAATTTAATGAAATTTTACTGTACTCCTGTATTGGGTGGGGAGTGTTGTAGTATTATGGCTCCCTAAATGGCTCGTCAGTATTGGTCATGAACGTCACGTGAACCGTTACAATACTACTACTACTACTACTACTACTACTACTACTACTACTACTACTACTACTAATAATAATAATAATAATAATAATAATAATAGTAATAATAATAATAATAACAATAATAATAATAATAATAATAATAATAATAATAATAATAATAATAATAATAATAATAATAATGATGATGATAACAATAATAATAATAATAATAATAATAATAATGATAATAATAATAATAATAATAATAATAATAATAATAATAATAATAATAATAATAATAATAATAATAATAATAATAATAATAATAATAATAATAATCAAATAATTACATTTGGATATGTGAAAACATGAGTCATATTTTACCCCTGACTGGGACTCGAACCTAAGACATAATTACTGTACTAAGGCGCTACCAACTGCACCACTGAAGGCCTAAAGAAATAAACAAACCTTACAGCTTAACTGCTATACCAGGAATGAACTCATTCTTCCTGAATGCCTTTTTGTTCATATTACAACTTCTTCTAACCTCACTTGTGGTTTCATTTTCGCATATCCTTTAAATCACATGCTACTTAGGCATCAATAATAATCAAATAAACACTTTAACATATGTGATAACATGAATCATATTTTACCCCTGATCGGGATTTGAACCTAAGACTAATAATTATAGTGCTAAGGCGATACCAACCACATAACTGAAGATCTAAAGATGAAGCAAACCTTTCAGCTTGACAGCTATACTAGGAATGAACGCATTCTTTCTGAATGCCTTTTTGTTCAAATAACAGCTTTTTCTAACCTCACTCGTGATTTCGTTTTTGCATTAATTTCAAATCCAATGCTATTTAGGTATCAATAATAATCAAATAAACACACCAATATATGTGAAAGCATGAATTAAATCTTTTCTCCTGACCGGGGGTCGAACCTGAGACACATAATTACCATGCTAACGTGCTACCAACTACACCACTGAAGGGCTAAAGAAGAAGCAAACGTAACAGCTTAACTTCTATACTAGAAATGAATGCATTCTTTCTGAATGCCTTTTTATTCATATTAGAGCTTCTTCTATCTTTACTCATGGTTTCGTTATTATATTTACTTCAATATGTATATTTACTTTAATCTGTAAGATTTGCTTCTTCTTTAGACCTTCAGTGGTGTAGTTGGTAGTGCCTTTGCATTGTTTATGTCTTAGGTTTGAATCCTGGTCAGGGGTAAAATATGATTTATGTTTTCCCACATGTTATTGTGTTTATTTGATTATATATATATATATATATATATATATATATATATATATATATATATATATATATATATATATATATATATATATATATAGTATATATATATATATATATATATATATATATATATATATATATATATATATATATATATATATATATATATATATATATATATATATATGCCTCATTCCCCCTTGTAAGGGAGGTGGCCGAGCCAAGAAATACGCATTCAACATGATCCACACATACCTCAACTACTCCACTCACATCCTTGGAGATAAAAGATTGCCACATCTCCCCCCCTTCCACCCTGCTTGGGTCATCCTCATGGAAGACGGGCAAAGATACTCTACAATGACGCCCGACAACTGCAGCTGGTTTACCTTCATTGCTTCATCACATGGCAACTCCCCTCACACCTATCCATCACAGTTCACTGAGGAAGCAGGTGCGAGAAGTCCCTTTGGCTCACGTCAGCTATGCACAATCTTCCCCCACTCATTCCTATCTCTTGCACTCACTCTTTCTGTTCCACTGACATTGCATATGCATCCAGTGCTCTCTTCAGGCCAGCCAGCCATCTCATTCTAGGCTCCTTCTTGACCTAACTCCAATCACTTCTGCACTCCACACTCTCTGCACTATTCGTTCATCAATCATCCTTTCCATGTGTCCAAACCAACTCAACACACTCTGATCTAACCTATCCGACAGCTTCAATCCAACACCCGTTCTTTGCCTGACATCCTCATTTCGTACTCTATCTATTTTAGATACACCAATCATATTTCTCAAAGACCTAATCTCCATTACATTTAACTTGTTTCTTTCATCCCCTAATGCATTCCAAGTCTCTGCTCCATACAGTGCTGTCGGTACAAGCACATCATGGATCTTTCTCTTTGCATTCATTCGCCGTAATCTATTTCTCATTACACTTTTCACTCACATAGAAATTTACTTGCTTCCTTCACTCTGAGTTATTATTAACTACCTTCTCACGTAACGAACTCTAATCATCAACTACTCTTACGCTAAAAAAGTACTTCCTTACATCCTGCAAATTTTCTTACGAAACTTCAAACTATGACCTTTACTTCTAGTGCCAGCCATATAAAAATATTGATCCCTATCCACTCCGGCCTAACCATGAAGGAATTTAAAAACTGTCACCATATCCCCCCTCAATCTTCTAGCTTCGAGTGATGGTAAGTCTAATTCCCTCAGCCTCTCACTATAACTGAGATTGCGTATTTCTGGCACCACTTTCGTGGCATGTCTTTGAACTTTTCCAGCTTTTCTGGCCACTCATGCAGACTATATAGATATTCCTGAAGTGCTCTAACATTGTTCTCGTCTCTTAATTTTTTTTTTATAATCTTTGTATCATCCGCAAACATATTCATGAATGAATTTACAGACTCTGGTAGGTAATTTACATATCCAAGGAACAAAATTGGCCCTAAAACTGAACCCTGTGGAACTCCACTACTAACGCTTCTCTATTCAGACACCGAATGTCTCACTCTAACACTCTGTTCCCTTCCTTCTAAGTATGGTTTTATCCATTCCAAGATATTTCCACCTATTCTTGCCATTGCTTGCAGCTTCTTAATAAGTATCCCATATATATATATATATATATATATATATATATATATATATATATATATATATATATATATATATATATATATTA